>QEPC01001423.1:2712843-2727289 GCA_003113815.1 Sphenodon punctatus | reverse complement strand
GAGGGTTTTTTCATTCCCCTCCCCTCATGGAATCTCCTGCCCCGCGTCCCCGCAGCGCAGGCTGGAAATTCTGCGCTGGGGTAAGCGGGGCAGGAGATTCCGCGGGGGGAGGGGAATTCCGTGGGAAATCTGCGATTCACAGACCCGCGTTTCCCTCGGGGCCCTGCTCATACCTATATATATTGTGGTAAGTGAAAGTCAACTAGTGTTTAAATTTAATTGCAGAAAAAGAGGGATTTGGTGTTTTTTTTAAATCTGAGAATTCATGTTTTTTTAATCAGAGAATTTCCAATTTTTTGACATGGAAAACTAGGAATCCTAGTCATCCTTAGGGCTTGGGGGAGGAAGGTTAAATTTTTAACCCAATATATATTGTGCTAAATGATATATTTTAGGGGCATTTTCCAGCATTTTAAACCCGTGCTCTTTCTGGTTGTTTTCATTGTCATCTGTACGAGTCTCACTAGTTTAAAACTGTGGAAGTGACTTTAAAAGCAGGCATTTGGGAATATGAAGAGCAGAGACAGTGACAAAAGCATTAAGCTCTCTTGGCATACAGCCAGTCATTCCCTGCTCTCCCTGCTCTCCCCTCCCCCCCAAGCAGTTTTTTTGGGTACATGTTAGCTCAATTCAAAAGGGGCCAGATTTTTTACTATTTCACTAAAGAGTGTACAGCCACCAAAACATATGATGAACTCCATTAAGCTTCAGCACTTGTAGAGATACTGGCCAATTAGAATGTTTTAAAATATATGCAGAGACCCGAGTTGACTGTATTGCTGCAATTTGCAGTGATTTTTGCAGAATCAGCCAACCCTCACAGAATCAGCCAATTCTCGCAGTCCCATGCTGAAATTGCAGTGACACTGCAATGGGGGCTGTCTGCAGGATCTTTATATCCTGGCTCAGGCATAAACTTGTTGCCTGATGCCAAACTAAAACTGTTGCTGCTGCAGCTGCCATCTGTCCAGGAGGTGTGACCATGACCCGAGGGTAAATAGGCCCCTGGGAGATGAATTGTGGGTGGGTGGGGTCTGAAGGTCCTATGTTTGGGTGAGGGAGGTCTGGGGTGTTGTATGAGGTGGGAATTTTGGGGTGCTGAAATTTCAGAGGATTTGAGTTGTGTTTGATTAGCAAAGTTGTGATTCTATGTCAAACCTGTTGCAAATTTGCTTCCCAGCATGCATAGTTATGCAAATCAAGTTAATTATGCAAATATTAATGCTCGCGGTGAATTTGCAGAATTTGGCTTCACTGGTTGCAGAATTTAAGATTTTTTGGTGCAGTCAACTCGGGTCCCTGAATATATGCTTTTCACTATGCCTTGAGTGCAGTCTTTTTCATTAGTTTCAATGGTAAGAGACCATGTGGTCAATTTTCTTACACTCCTACATACAGGAGAACCTCTGTATAACAATCCCTTTGGAACCAGGGAAAATGTTTGTTGTCTGGGTGTTCATTCTTACAGTGTTTGACAAGTTGGAGCATCTGATAATGTCAAATGATCAAGATCAGATGCACAAAACTTCCAAATCCTGAAATAATTGTGGAGTTCTCGCCTTTCTGCCAGCCAGCTGATGACTCTTGATTTAAATTGGACACAAGCTGGTGTTGGAATTTAACTTGAGCATATAAGTGACATGTGATGGTGAGAAACAGCTGAAGGACAGAAAAGTGGAGTGCTCTCCTACACTAGGGGTGTGCATGTTGTTTTAGTTACTACAATAATGAAAATGACCAAAAAAAATAACGAAAATAAAAACAAAAATGACGTATGTTCTGCTATAACTTTTTTTGTTTCTTATTCAATTGTGATGAATTTGGGAGAGATTGTACCCCAAACAGAGGGCACTATGTGTACCATTTTTAAAATGATTCAATAATGGAAACCGATTTTAGAAGCAATTGAATGCTGTGATTTTAAGAAAATCTTCATACACATTCATGGCTACACCTTCTTTATCTTCCATCCAATTTGCATGAAACCTGTGAATATCATGTCCCTCCACAAGCTTAACACACCTGCCAGTTTTCAGAAAGATTGGATAAAGTGTCCTGATGGTATAAGACCTTAACTTGAAAATACATTTCCAGCTGTAACATTTGTGTATTCCATCCCGTTTCAAGACATTTGACAGGAATCTATCACATACCTTCTCTGTCATCTCTACCAAACTACAGAACAATTTGATAAAGGGACCCAATTATATAAGCAATTGAAGTTCTCCCTTTGAAGACCATTATTCAGATAAATAGCAGCACATGCAGTGTCAGTCAGAGGCAGGCACCTGGCATGGCAGGGGAAGGGAGGATGTAGGAGGGAGGATGGGGAGAAACCCAGTATGCTGACAGACACATTCAATGGCCAATTACTGCATGCTTCCAGCTTTACAGGACCAATCAGTAGTGGCTTCGAGGCGGGCATAGGGGTCAGACCTCAGGCGGGCATAGAAGGGACATAACTGGGACTTTGGGGATAGCATCCCAGCAATCAGGAGACATAGTTTACACATCCAGGCCGGGCAATTATTATCACAATCACATCCTGCAGCACTTTGACAGATGACATAAGAGAATCTCTATTGGCTCTTTCCTAAACAGATGCTTCTGACTGCAATTCCCAGTAACAAGTGAGGGAGAGATGTTGGGATGGTCACAGCACAGAATGAGGATATTTGGTTGACATTTCTGCTGGCCAATTGGCATCAAAACCCGATCTTATACCACAGTGACATGTAAGAGAATCCCTGGCTTAGGGTCCTTCTCTGCATATGCAATAAAATTGGGGACTTTATCACATGTTCATGATATTTGTTAGAGACAATCATAAAAGTGGAATATACAGCTCTGCCATATTTCATGTACACTGGTTGGACTACACAGATGTTACAGTCAGACATACATTTATAAGTTAATTGCTTATACCACCAGGACCCTTTATCCAAACCTTCTGAAAGTTGGCAGAGATAATAAATATGGGAAGGGGTGTACACCTGCCAAGTTCCATCTACATTAAATGTGAGGAAAAGAAGTTACACCTAAGAATGTATATGAAGATTTTTGCAAAATAAATTAATTCAACTGCGTGTAATGGCCCTCGGCTACGCAAATAAACCTTGACTTGACTTCAACTGATTCTAAAGTGGAATTCCTTTATCCAATCTTTCTGGAGTTTGGTACACATAATGCCTTCCACTGCAGGTATAATCCCTCTAAGTATCAGCCAAAATATAGTGAAAAATAAAAAAGTTACAGCCAAACATGTGTTTTCCATTGAAACCAATGGAAAACAAAAACGAAAGCGAACGCAAAAACAAACATGACAATTTCATATTTATGAAAACAAAAATGACAGATTTAAATAATGAAAGCAACATTGGTCCCTGGTGCACACCTCTATCCTGCACTTGCATTACAAGCTGGGCTTGCAATATGATGTGAGGAATCTAAGGACCAGTCAAGGCCGGTTCCTGATTATTACATCAGGATGAGTCCAGACAGGGCAAAAATCAAATCTCTTAAAAAGTCCATAAGGGAGGAATTGTTAGAAGTGACAGTTCACTATAATCAGGGTTTGCTATTGCGAAGTTCTCCTGTATTAGACTCTGAGCCAAGTTTTACAGTCAGTTACACCCATACAAACCCACTGACGTCCATGATACATGAGAGCAGAATTGGGCTCAACAGAATGCGCAGATAATGGGTCAGGCCTTGTGCTTGTCCATATGTGAAGATTCTTTGGGTGGTACAGAGCTACTGTATCAACCTGTCGGCTTGAGTACAAGTATGTAGTGCTGGCTCTGCCTGCAGGCTAATCTAATATGTTCCAGGAACTAGCCTGATATGAGCCTCAAGTTTTGGAGAGCATTAATGTGGCATTATTCCTTTCTCTCCTCACTGAAGTGCACCAAGAACTCCTCAACAGCAGTACCACCACCACCAAATCCAAAACTCTGCTTTCACTTGGGGGCAGGGAGGGGTGGTATTTTGTACTCCTCTTTTACACAACTATTTTTAAAAAAATCTCTGTTTTTAAGAATGTCTAGTTGCCACCATTCTTACTCCCCTGAGCCAGAATAGTGTGTGACCATGCAGGGGCCCATGTTTTGGAGGGCCCCTGCAGGAACCATAATACTTGGGGACCATGAATAAACTTGACATGACAACATGAGTGTGAGACGCACTGTATAAAATATAGCAATGGGCGTTATGGATTCCGCTTAACCCACAACTGCCTGGAAATGGCAGTTATGAATTAATTTGTAAATCCTGCTCTGATTATGGATCTCTGGATTTCCGGAACTCAGTAAAGCTCACTGGAGTGGTATCACAGGGATGGCATTGGCTTGGCACCACTCCAGTGAGCTTTAGGGGAGGGAGAGGCAGGCTGAATGGCTTTGCTTTCCAAATGATATTCAGTTTTGGATGGCAATCAGCCACAGGGGACAGGAACAGCCCAACTCCCAGGCTGACTCACCGCCCAGCTGCAGTGCTGGCTGCTCCCCTGCTCCTTCCTCACCACCACTCAAGTTGAGCCAGATTCTTCCCATGTTAGGCTTTTCTGAGCAGGGGCAAAGAGGCCTCTTCTGGTGAGCAAGATGCACACACACACCCACTATGAGTATCTGGAAGAGAACTCCTCGCTCCGGCACTGTTACTCCCTGGTAAGTCATCTAACACACCATTTCACTAATGACTTTGTCAAAGTGTCATAGGTTTTCTCCAATTCCTCTGAGACTGCAATATTCCTAGGTAAAGAATCCTGTAGTTAAATTCATCCCCAAGCTACCTCTAGTGAAGTTTACACCAGAGAGGAACTTGGCTCTCTATGCTCACAGACTACTCATAAGCTGACATGCACCTCTGTCTCTTCAGTCAGTGGTTGGCAATCTGCCACAGGGGGCCTGAATCATGAGTTTGGCAACGGGCTCTGTAATGGAAACAGTGGGCTTATCAGGAGATAACATAGCTCCATTATCACAATTTAGTCACCATCTTTCTCAGAAGAGTTGCCATGGAGTTACTGCAGCTTTAACAAAATAACAGTGTTATTTTTGAATAACTATGCAAGCAGCTCAGGGGTTGCTAGTCCACAGGACTTGGCTTAGTCATTAAAAATCCCATTATTGGAGTTTTAGAGTAATCCCATCAATGGGAATCTTGCAGTTTCACAGTTTACTGAATACAACAGTGACACATGACCTGTAAGTCACACTTGTGGAATAACCATGTGCTGGGCCTTAAAAGAATATTAACTATCTCCCCTTGAGTGGCTTTATCTTACTGCTCTGGCAAGAGCAGGGAGACACAATTACAAAACCTTTTATTCCCCTATGTGGTTTCGGCAGTGGTATTATGCATCTGCCTGGAGCACAATTTCTAAATTTGGAAATCCAGTTGCTTTGAAGAGAATTGAAATATCTCAATATTTTCTTTCTAGAGAGCTGGTCTCTCCTCTTCCCTCTATTCCTGACCCACACACTATTGCATTTTCCATCTTTATTATTTGTATGTAAAAAGTCTCTTCTTGCCAGACGTTCTCTTATTTGCTTTTGAAGTTTATACCTCAATGGCTTTTTTAAAAATGCAGATGTGTCTTAAGGAGAGGAATGAGAAAGTCACATTGGAGGGAAAATCTGATTACAAACACAAATCTCTGGCCCTGCCCATTTTGAGAATCAAACCCAAACCCAAACCCAAACCGTATTATAGAGCTGTGAGTCAGATTACTTAAGGTCGGTAGGAGCTCCAACGCAAGTGCCTCCATCTTCACCTATAAAACTCTTCATAACCTTGCTCCCCACTACCTCTCTGCACTTATCACCCTCCATACTCCAGCCCGTGCACTTCGCTCCTCCTCTGTCCCTTCTCTCACCCTTCCACGCCTTCCCTGCTCCCCTAAGCGCCTTCGTCCCTTCTCACTTGCTGCCCCCCATGCCTGGAACTCCCTCCCTGTCCACATCCGCCTTGCCCCCTCCCTTCATACCTTCAAATCTCTCCTTAAAACTCACCTCTTTCGCTCTGCTCTGTCTGACTCTTTATCCTGCTGAGCCACTATTCCTATACCTACGATCGGTTTACCCTTATCCTTGCAACATGGACCTGCCTGCTGTCATTCTCATCGTAACCAAGCCAAGTACGTGCACTTGAGACCTCGCATCTTCATGAATGTTAGACCCCTTGTCTCTCCCTCTGTTCCCCTTCCTAAGTCTCTCCCCCAGCTCCTGTCTCTCAGATTGTAAGCCCTAGGGGCAGGGACCATGTCTATTTTATTACTTTGTAAAGTGCCAGGTACACTGCTGGCGCTATATAAATGTTTGTTAATAATTAATAATAACTTGCATTGGCTTTTTCAGGCTGTTTACTTCCGGGGTTGGCAAGTATCTTTTGTTGGCTTTTTTCTGTTTAGGGAGCATGTATGTTTCCCTGAACGAGATAATAAATTAAAGGGATGGCTCCTCTAATGTCTGGTGCTTTAGAAGGGAACTTTTCTTGTACTGGGAGGGAGAAATCGGACATTTTAAATCCCATTTTGCCCTATGGAGCTTTCAGTATTGCCGAACATTCTTCGTTGATATAATGTGTGTTGTTGAGCTGGGGCTGGGGGAGAATTCTGTCTGGGGTGAGGCAGGCACCAGCAACTTATAGCTCTCTTTGACAGCAAGATGGGAGGGAGGCGGGGGGGAGGAAGTCAGGATGCCCACCTGCCCACCCAGCCATGCACCTGTGTGCCCATTTGGCTGCCCACTTGTCCTGCTACCTGTTGTGTCCATTTGTTGCCATCACCGCCGCTGCAACTTTGAAAGCTGCTGGCCCGTCCACCTGTCTGCAATCACAACATTCAAAGCATGCTGGGGCCGCTGCATGCGCATGTGCACAGGGACCCCCTGCACTTTCACAATGATGGCTCCAGCTCCTTCATTGGTGGCAGCGGCACTGGCCCCAGATCCAGCAGTGGAGCCGTGACCGGGCTGCATGGTGGGGCCGCCGCATGTGCGGGGATTCCGACACTGTCTAAAGGACAGAGGCCATGACGGTGCCCCCCAAACTTCCGTCATCAGCAGCTGGGGGGGGGGAAACTAATGCTGCCCCCATGTGCCTGCTGACCTCCGGGATATTGGGGGGCCTCTGGCACCAGCCACTTGCCTGCCTGCCTGCCTGCCGGTGCTGCTGAAGCTGGAGCCATCATTTTGAAAGTGCCAGGGCCACAGCATTCGCATGTGCACAGGGACACCGGCACTTTCAAAATGATGGCTCCAGCTTTAGTGGCATTGGTAGCAGTTCCTCCTCCAGCCTCCTCCTCAACTATTCCAGGTGTTCTTACTGTTTGATAAACGATGCCTTTAGATCAAGATCTTGCCCCCCCCCTCCAGTTCCTGTGGTTGCACAGTTGGGAGGTGGAGGGACTGTGCAAGAAGAGGCTGGGGAGGATGGGGGGAGGGAGACACAGGAATGAGGGAGGCATGGGCAGAGATGGCAGCACGGAGGGGCAGGAGTCACAGTCAGTTCCAGGTGCAGGATAGGGCAACCAGCTACCTACTTCCATGCCTGTGGATACTGAGTGGTGGGAAAGCAGCTGCTCCTAAACCCTTTGTTGACCTCACTCCATGGGAAGGTAATCCTCTTAGGTGGGGTTGGGGGTCACCACACCTATTGCAAGAGAAGAGTCTCACAAGAAGAGGCGCCCATCTCCTTTCTCTGCTTGGCGCACTCAGAGTTAAAGCCAAGGAAGGGCACTGCAGCCTGAGTGGAAAAGTTTTGCTTTAGCAACCTTTTTAAGGTATCAGGGTTGTTGGGGTTTTTTTTTTGTTAAAAAGCCTCCTTGAAAACTCCCACTGCAGGTACCCCCAACCACCAGAAACAACTCCTACTAACCCTACATGGCCAGATTGTCCCAGCCCTGGCATCTTGTGCACTCTTTCCCACATGGGTAGGTTTTTCTCCCTGTCTCCCTCCACTTCCAGGTGTTTCTTGTCACACAAATGCATATATCCCCCACAGAATCAGTCCTGGAACTTGGGCTACTCAAGGTCCAACATGCATGAGATTTTTCTGTGTCAAGGTTTTCACGAATTAGGCATAAATGGTTCTCTGTCTCCAAATGAAAGATTTATTTATTTATTTATTTTATTTTATTTATATGCCACCCCCTATGCCTACGGCATGTCGGGACAGCTTCCAACATAAAACAAACAATATAAAAATCCACACATATTTAAAACAATTTAAAAATACCCCATACAAAAATTTAGCCCACCCTCCCCTCCCCACCTCAGAAGGCCTGGGAGAACAGCCATGTCTTGCAGGCCCGACGGAAGGGCAGCAGACTTGGGGCCAGTCGTGCTTCCTCTGGGAGGGAGTTTCACAGCTGGGGCCCAGCCACCGAGAATGCCCTCTCCATTGCAGTCCCCTGCTTTACGCGGGGGACCTCCAAGAAGGCACTCCCGGTGGACCAGAGAGTCCGTCCTGAGTCATGGAGGGTGAGGCGGTTCCTGAGGTATCCAGGTCCAAGACCGTACAGGGCCTTATAGATCAATGTCAACACCTTGAACCTGGCTCGGCACATTACAGGCAGCCAGTGCAGTGCACGGAGCACCGGTGTTATGTGCTCTCGTCGGCCCGTCCCTGTTAGGAGACGGGCCACTGCATTCTTCACTAGCTGCAATCTCCGGGCCAGCGTCAAGGGAAGCCCCACGTAGAGCGCGTTATAGTAGTCCAGCCTCGAGGTGATGAAGGCATGGATCAAAGTGGCCAGGTTGGGTCTGAAGATATATGGGTGCAGCCTCTGCACCAGATACAGCTGGCGGAAAGCCGCCTTTGCCACCACATCCACCTGCTGATCTAGATGGAGACCCACGTCCAATAATACCCCCAGACTCCGAACCTGCTGAGCCACGGAGGGGCGTACCCCCTCCGGCACCACCTCCCCCACCCGACCCACCACCATCACCTCCGTCTTATCGGGATTGAGCTTCAGTCTGCTCTGCCATAACCAGCTCATCATGGCCTCCAAACACTGAGATAGCATGGAGATGGCAGGGCCTGGGTCATCTGAAAAAGAGAGGTAAAGCTGGTTATCATCAGCGTATTGGTGGCAACGCACACCAGACCCTCTCACAATCTCCCCCAAGGACTGCATATATACATTAAATAAAGGAGACAAGATTGAACCTTGCGGAATGCCACAGTCCAGGGTCCGGGGTCTAGATGTTTGTGCTCCCAAGACAACCTGGGTCCTCCCCAAGAGGAATGACTGGAACCAACCAAGGGTGGTCCCATCCAGACCCCCCAGGTCACGCAACTGTCTCAACAGCAGCCCATGGTCCACAGTATCAAACGCAGCTGAGAGATCTAGCAGGACAAGTAATGTCGAACGTCCTGCGTCCATCTCCCAGTGGAGATCATCTACCAAGGCCACCAACGCCATCTCCGTCCCGTGGCCGGGCCGAAACCCTGATTGAAAGGGGTCGAGAAAACTGATGCTGTCCAGGTGAGCCTGGAGCTGCAGGGCCACTGCCTGTTCAATAACCTTCCCTAAAAAGGGAAGATTAGAGATGGGTTGGTAACTGACGAGTGCGTCCACATCCAAAGATGAATTCTTCAACAGGGTGTGCACCACCGCCTCCTTGAGACCGGGGGGCAAACTCCCCTGCCGAATGGACGCATTGATAATCTCCACCAGCACTGACCCCAGTATCTCCCTGGAGGCTTTCACCAACCAGGACAGGCAAGGATCTAATTCACAACTAGTGGCCCTCACTGACCCCAGATCTCCACGGCATTGGCTGGCGTCACTTCCTGAAACTCATTCCAGAAAGATGGACCTGAAACTCATCCCAGAAAGATGAGTCCAGAAGTAGGAGGATTCAATGATTAGGGGTATGCAATTCATTTTCATCATTATGATAACAAAAATGAAAATTTCCATTACATATTTTTGTAATAATGAAAACAACAATTAATAATGAAAAGAAAAAGAAAAACAATTTTTTGTTTTCTAAATAATTTGAAAATACTGGGAAATGCATTTCTGGCTATATCTTTTTTTTCTTTTCTTCTTATACAATTCTAAAAAAAAATGGGAAGATTGTACGCCCAATGGAGGACACTAAGTGTACCAAATTTAGGAAATAATGAATAAAAGGAATCAATATTACAAGCAATTGAATGTTGTGACTTTAAGAAAATCTGCATACACATTTCTCACTACAATGTCTATCTTCCATCCATTTTGCATAAATCCTGCAAAGATTATGTCACTCCCCAAGATTACCAATCCTGCCAAATTTCATAAAGATTGTATAAAGGGACCTGATGGTATAGCCATTAACTTGAAAATGCATTTCTGGCTGTAACATTTATATTACATTCTGTTTACAAGACATTTGGCAGGAATATATCCCACAACTTCCTTGTCATCTCTGGCAAACTACAGGACAATTTGATAAAGGGACACAATTTTATAAGCAATTGAATTTGTCCCCTTGAAGACCATTATTCAGATAAATAGCAGCACATGCAGTGCCAGTCAGAGGCAGGCACCTAGCATGGGATGGGGAGGGAGGCTGTAGGAGGGAGAATGGGGAACAACCCAAAAGACTGACAGACACTTTCACTGGTCAATTACTGCATACTTCCAGCTTTACAGGACCAATCGGTGGTGGCTTCGAGGTAGTCTAAGGGTGGTCCTGAAACTGGCATAAAAGGGATGTAACTGGGACTTTGGGGATAGCATCCCAGAAATCAGGAGACATGGTTTACACATCCAGGCTGGCCAATTATCATCACAATCACATCTTGCAGCACTGTGACAGAGGACATAAGAGAATCTCGATTGGCTCTTTCCTAAACAGATGCTTCCAACTTCCCAATAACAAGTGGGGAGAGAGAATTTTAGGTAGTCACAGCACAGAATGAGGATATTTGGTTGACATTTATGCTGGCCAATTGGTATGACAAACAGACCTTATACCACAGTGGCAGAGAAGTGAATCCCTGGCATAGGTTCATTCTCTTCATATGCTCTGCAGGCTTATAAAATTGGGACCCTTTATAATGTATTTCCTATATTTGGCAGAGATGATCCTAAAGGTGTGAGATACATCTCTGCCAAATTTCATGTACACTGGTTGGACTACAAAGATGTTACTTTCAGACATACATTTATAGGTTAATTTCTTATACCACCAGAACCATTTATCCAATCTTCCTGAAAGGTTTTATAGATATTACACATGGGGAGGGGTATAAACCTGCCAAGTTTCATACACATTATATGGGACGCAAAGACATTACAGCCAGGAATGTATATGCAGAGTTTTGCAAAATAATATAATTCAACTGCTTTTAAAATCAGATTTGTTTATTCAATCTTTCTGAAATATAATGCTGTCCATTACAGGTACAATCCCTCAATGTTTCATCCAAATATAATGAAAAACAAAAACATTACAGCCAAAAATGTGTTTTCCATTGTAACCAAAGCAAATCGAAAATGAAAGCAAAAACAAAAACAAAATTTTGATATTTTCAAAAACGAAAATGAAGTATTTAAATAATGAAAATGAAAATGAATAACAGCAAGTGTCCCTGGTGCACACCTCTATCAATGAGACCAAATACAGTTTTAGGGATATAAAGCATGTCTGGATCAAAGGAGGATCTGTATATTGGAGTTTGCATTGTAAACCGTTATAGTAAAACAAAGGTGTCACTGAAAGCACACTCGTGAAGTGTGAAATTCACAAGAACTATGCAGCAACAACAAAGGAAAGGAAACTGGATACACATACACACAGAGAGACACACATGCACACACACACGCGCACACCCCAACACACTTCCCAAAACAGTAAAAACACACACACATGCCATTTTAAGAAGAGACACTCTTCTTAAAGGTCCACCTAGAGGGCACGTGTGGTACGTCCCATCTGAAAGTGGCTGTGGGTTGGAAACTAAAACACACCATCCAGCAGTACACACACATATACATCTTCCAGGACTACATACACATTAACACACACACAACACTACACACATGCACACCTCCCAGCACTACACCCACACAGAGATGCACAACCCATAATTGAACACACACATGCACACACTACAAAGCACCACACAGAAATACACACAAAAACACAGACATACCACCCAGAATTCCACACACATACAGACACACACACAGACAGAACTCCCAGAACTACATGTACACACACCACCCAGCACTAAAAAGCTCACCACACTACACACACACACACACTTCACAGCACTGCACACACACACACACCTCACAGCAAGATACACACACTTCCCAGCAGAAGACACATACACAGAGAAACACATGCATAGACACACACACACACACACCAACACACTTCCCAAAACTGTAAACACACACACAGGCCACTTTCACTTGACCCAAAACCGATATTTTCTAACTTAAAACCTTCCGGTTTACAACAAATAGTTAAGGTGGTTTCTTACTATTTAAACAAACCCCCAAACTGAAGGAAATTGATATTTCCTAAGCCTAGCAACCAAAGAAAAAAACCCTCAAACAACCACCCCACATCTCTCAAACTCCTACCAAACCCACCTTAATGTCTATGCAAAAGCCAAAAGCAATGAATGTTTCAATAAGTATCTTACTACTGGTTGCTGCAGCGTGAAAACAACAATCAGAATATTCTTCATCCATCTTCTGAGTTGCTTAACTTGCAACAGACAACAAACTAAACCCATTGAGGGGAAAATATTTTAACTACTAACAACAAAGCAAGCTATTGCATTGTCCTACAGACAAGGCAATTCCAACAGAAAGAAACTTCATATCCCAGAATGTCACAACTGCCTTACATATGCCTACAGCAATGAAAACACACAGCAACATACAACCACCACACAGAGCACAGGGAACATGGCTCTGACCTCTCCTCACGTGCACCATGGGCAAAGGTCATAGCTGAAATTATGTGAGTGTGTTATGTTATGGGGTGGAGACAAGCTGACTCCACAATGTGTGGGTGGAAAGAAATCAGTAACTATACATGCATGTATATCATGCAAAGTGGACAGAAGCCTGGTGAGTACAACTCCTGCCCTGCAAAAAAAAACTAAGGCCATGAGGCTGAGGTTAGGAAACCAAACAAAACTTAACACTGCATAGTCGTTAGGCGGGTTTGGCAGGAGTTTGGGAGGTGTAGGGTTGTTTGAGGAGTTTTTTTCTTTGGTTGCTGGGCCTAGGAAATATTAATTTCCTAGGTTTGGGGGTGGGTGGGGTTGTTTAAGTAGTAAGAACCCACATTAACTATTTGTTGTAAACCGGAAGGTTTTATGTTAGATAATTGAGATAGCAGGTGTTATCAGTCATTACTCTAGCTATGAATTGGATGTAGATGTGAAATGGGTAGCTCATTTACTACCCATGGGTAACACCTGCGTCTCGAGTACTGCAACTTGATGGGCTACCTGATTACTGATTGAGTACCCGGATACCTGAAAAATTGGTAATTTCTGTTACTAATTTTTCAGTTTTCCAGTTACCAACCAGTAACTCAGGATGGAAAACCAAAAAATTGGGACCACAAGTTGAAGTATTGGGAAAGGAAGTTGACTTTCCAGGACCAGGAGTTGACATTCCAGGACAGTGGGTACTCAAATTGGGTCAAATTTGGGTACTGATCGGTTCTTGATAGTTTCAAGTCAATTTGAGTACCAAAACCTCAACGGGAATATCATTTTTTGCAGGTACTTGTTTCAGCTCTAGTTGGAAACATTTTGGTGTGATGCTGGTTTGTGCCAACATGCATCTCATTCCATGCCTGCCACACAGTTGCCCCAGACGTTGGGTCTGAAGAAGTTGCAGGGAGCCAGCACAATGTCAGGTGACATAAAGAGGGGTTTCCTCACCTGCCTGATCCCTACATTGCAGAGAGCCACACTGGTCACTGGTTTCCTTCCTACATCACACCTTCCTGCCTCCCACCCTGAACACTTCCCTCACTGCTGCTGTGGGGAATGTGTGATGCTTGTGTGGGTGGTACCTGAAAGGAGAAACTAGACTTTGGGTGTTTTTAGACAAGCGCCTCCCCACTCATTACCCACCGATCACCCACCCATCACGCATGTTGTAGGGCTGCAGTGTTGCCCTATGGGTGCCCTGTAACATGTATAGTGGATGGGAGGTGGGTGGGTAGTGTCTTGTCTGAAAACACCCTGTGTGCAGAGCTTTGGAAAGAAGATCTCAAGGAGCATGCAGCACAACAGGATTCTGGTCACCTTATTTATTTATTTATTTATTTATTTAAAACTTATATCCCGCCCCTCCTGCCCAAAGGCAGCTCGGGGCGGCGAACAACACACACAAAGAATTCAACAATAAAACATTTTAAAATAAATCTACAAATTTTAAAACAAATAATAAAAACTCACCCTCCCTCCC
>QEPC01001423.1:2698215-2712771 GCA_003113815.1 Sphenodon punctatus | reverse complement strand
CTGGCGGAACAGCCAGGTCTTACACAAACGTCAAAACGACAGGAGGGTGGGGGCCAATGGAGCCTCCTCCAGGAGTGAATTCCACCTTGTGGAGGTGAGGCACAGAGAGGGAGGAGTAATATGCCAAAGCCTGCATGGGGGACTCACACCCTGCATGGGTAAGATTTTGGTTGACCCAGCTATGCTGTGGTTTAACATATGTGAATTCTACCCATATTGGAACTGCATGAGTTGATTCTAATGTGATAACACTCAGCAAAGTTTTATGCTAGCTGGTTTCTGTCCCTTTGCACTTCATGATTCTGTCTGGGAATGTGAATACCAAGATACTGTGAGGAAAGCTGTTCAAACAGTATTTCATCAGGGACTGGAAGCTGAAATGCCAGAAGTCTCACAAGAAAGACCCTTAAGACACTTCCAGTCTAATTTGAGAAACTGAAGAGGTTTGGGTAGCTAGAATACACATCCTATTTTGATGCCAGGTGAACGAAGCCTGAGCTCTGAACCTCTTGAGCATTTTCTATTTCTGTTTGAAATCTAATGGTCTCAGATCAAGTTCTTTTAATAACAAGATAGACCACTGGATATGGGGAGAGAGTACGCCCCCCACCCCCCAGCTGCAAACTGCATTAATGCAGAGGAGCTATCATTGCCTTTGAAAATAAGGAGAAAACAATTTAAACAAGAACAGCTCAGTCTCAAGAAGCAGCTGCCAAGATTATGCAATAACTCTTTTTTCTTCCTAGCTATATTCAAAAACACATAAAAGCCTGCATTTTATGAATCAAACTTCAAATCTCTGATTGCTAGCTGCTTTGTTAGTGTTGCTCCTATATTTGGTTCTGCTGTAGTGTAGCCAGAAATCTGTGTCATGCGCTTGGCAGACCTCCAAGTACCACCTACTTCCACAGAGTTGGATGCCATGGGATCCCACCCAAAGGAGTCAGCCTTCGCCTGAAACAATGAGTAATTCTTGCAAGACACAACTGGAACACTGTTGCAGTGCCTCGGGAAGGCCTGATAACATCTTGTGAGCCATAGCATTCTTTTGTGTCAGTGGACACAAGTGGGATGTTCCTCCTTAAGCTTTGCAGAGCAAAGGAAGCGCGCCTTGAAACACAATGTTCATTGAAACTGGCTTTCATCTAAAGAATCTCATGGTGTAAGTTCTGCTGGGTGATGTGCATTCCATCTGCAGCTGTGTTCTCTTGATGTATTTCCTTTCTTTGTTCCTGAGACAATGCAGACACACACAGTCTAAATAAGTAAAGAGCATTCTATTGGATTTGTGCTTTAAAATACCCGATTAGTAGATTTCTCCCAATTAACATATAGTGCCGTAGCAGATTATTTTTTTTAAATTACCTCATATCCTTGCATGAATATTGCACTTAGTATAAAACAGTTTAAAAGCATACAGATCTGTGCCTTGCCATCCTGGGTGAAGCACTGCTCAATCAGCAGTGGGCGTATAGAAAAGTTCATGTACATTCAGGATGCTACAAGATTAAGATGCTAATCTCTCTTGAAAGCAATGCTGAAAATGTGAGTAAACTTTAGTTGCTAGGAAATTGCTGTGATTTACATAGAGGAAGGATAGAAGAAAATGACAGATTTGGCTATTCAGTTAAGGTGATACAGCAAAACCGTGTACTTTAATGAACAGCTGCAATAACCCAGAAACTATAGTATCGTTTTAAAAAGAAATGTGCTTCTCTTGTCCCAGTCTTACAAGTAAAAAGCCTGTTTCAGTTTTTGAAAGGATTTACAATAATGAAATGCACATGTAGGTGTTTAGCTAAGATCTGAGGAAAGGTTGTTTGCATATATAAATGAGTAACTTATGTGTTATTGTTTGAATGCAGCGTCTATAGCATTAGCTACATAGTTGAATGTGATGGTCGAAGGACACATTGTAATAGTTTCCAAAGCAAAAATGTTCTCATAGAATCTGGGGGAATAAATTGACTTTTTCTGCTACATGGCATCAAGTAAACAAACAAATAGATTTTTTTAAAACATTTTTTTTAGCATCCTCTACCCAGTGATGTGTCATATATACTCAGATTCCATCAGGGTGACACTGGTACTAGACAGAGAAGAACAAAGTGAGAGTCTGGAGCCAGGAGGGAGGAACAGATGTACAGGGAGAAGAATGCCAGGCTCACCAGACCATGTGAGTTCAGAATTCCATGAAGTTGGGGGAGGGACATCTGGTGGGCGGAGCCTCCTCCTAATAGGGAAACTTTGGTATGTCCTTCTTTGTATAGAATCTCTGTGGGGGAAAGGAATGCCGGTTAACAACAACAGTGATTATGAAATCAAAGTAAAACAAGGGGGGAAACTCAGGAGAAAAAGAAGATGTTGAATGTTTTTAAAAATGATTTGTAACTTCGCAGTGTTTTTCCCCCTATCCTAAAACTATGTGATGCAAAAGACAATAGAGTTCAGGTGGGAAATACCAGAAGAAGCAGATCAGTGTATTAACCAATAAAGGTATGTATATTCATTTACTGTAGAAAGTGATACAGTTGTGTACAGTTACTGTAGAAAACTATAGTTTGTCCACCCACAGGGGGGAAAAAAATTAACTTTAGATGTTAGGATTTTTTTTAAAAGTGTGACTGACTGACTGACTGAATGAATGAATGAATTGATACTAGGGGTAGCAATCAAAGGCTTCATGCAGGATTAGGTCCCATTTTGCTAGGCACTGTAGAAATACACAGAAATAAAATGTCCCTGTGCAGCGATTTTGCTGTGAATAGCCTCTCTCAAAGGGTGTTTTTAGATGAGCAAGTTGACGGGTCTGAGGTCGGGGTTAGGGTCCTGTGGCCATCCTGGGGCTCTGCCACGGAGCACCCACACTCATGGAGGGGGTGGGGAGTGAAACAAATGGGTAGCTTACAGTGTGGGTATGGTGGCCACCAAGGCAGCTGCCACACATTTGCCCTTGCCCCACGCAGTCACCCGTGGCCAGCCATGAGCCACAGATCTGACCACCCATCTGAAGGTGGAGCAGGTGGATGGATACACTCTCTCCTCAAACTATGGAGCAATGCATGGAAAACTGGAGTGAGCCGTGCAGGGCAAGCCAAATGTGTGGTGGCTGACATTCAGGTGGAAGACATTCAGGTACGTGCATGGAAAATTACAGGATAAAGACCAGTCTCCTTTGGTTAAAGTGTTCTTAATTGGATAATAAAATGCATGTGTTTATTACAGATAACCCAGGGTAACTAGCAGAGAAAAGGATTATCAGTTAACCTTGGACTGCCCAGTTAGCAATCATACAAGCTCTATTCACATAAAACAGAACCTAACTGGGGGCAAGCAAACACTCTTACTTAGGGATTTAATCAGAGACCTGTGCTCACTGTGTTTTCCCCATTATTATTATTCGCCACCAATGGGGGAAATGCAGTTAACACAGGCCTCAGGGTTTAATTAATCCCATACCATGTTATCAGATAGAAATAGCCACAAAATGATAGATGGGTTAAATTACCATACACTACCACAAGCCCAGCCCCAGACATCTAGGTACAATTTATTTCACACTAGCATTTTGTGGGGCCAGTCCTATCTGATATAATGAATTGGATTCAGCTAACCAAATGGTTACATTTCGAGCAAGGAGGTGTCTTTAACCCCTGAGTAGAAGCATTCACACAAAATAACATAAGTGGTTGTTTTACCCCCTAGGCAGGCTTTGCTTCATGTGGATGTGCCCCAAGGTACTTTAGGCCAGAAGTCAAAAGGCAGTGTAACTATTGCAAGTCGAGGTAGATGAGTCCCAGATTAAAATGTCCAAGCATAATTTATTTGTGTGAATAATATCCACTAGACTGTGGAACTTTGAAGACATTACCAAGAAAGGCTGAATGTTGGGTCTACAATACCATCTTTTTACCTCAAACTGATAGACTTTAATGCACTTAGGTTCCATTTAAAAACATGTCATTTTAAAAGATGCCTGTTGCTTTTTTGGTACAGCTCTGACATTATGCTGAAGCAGGAGCAAATAAGAGACTCCTTGCTCTAAATGTAACCATTTGTCTAGCTGAATCCAATACTGTGGCGCTGAATAGCTCTGTTATTCTCAGTAAGTCTTGTGCACTGTGCAGTCTCGTAATTTCCAAATCTACTTTTCCAGGAAAAGCAAGAGCATCAAAGATTCACTGTGTCATGTGTTTGGATGCCTGAGGTAGAGGCAGGGTCAGAACAACAAGGCAAGATGAAGCGGATGTATGTCTAATGGGCAGATAGAAGGCTAAGCCTGTGCCTTTCATGTGGGTTTGCCAGCTCGCCACATTTCTCATTGTAATGTAGTTTATGCAATCCTAGCATTAGCTGTCCTCCTATGGCCTTACCAAGGCAAAGCAGCTGCTGCTACTTTTGTATTTTATTTTTTTTGCATAACATGACATTAAATCATGGTGATAATTAAGACACACTGTCATCATGTGACAGTCTCTCATTGGCCCTTTTTACATGGATGCCCCCCCTCGCCCACATGTGCAACTACGTGGGTGGGGTGGGGGCGTGTGTGTGACCGCTGGTGGGGGTGCATGCATGCTCTCGTGCTCCACCCATCTCCACTGATCCCACACACATGGAGGCATTGGGGAAAACAGAGGTGCCTGCATGCGTGGAGATCAGTGGAGATTGGTAGAGATGGGTGTGTGTCTGTGTGCCAGCCAGCACACGTGCCGCACACCCACCACCTCCATCCATCCTCCATGGACTATGGCGCCACCGCAATATGTTTAAAAATGACCATTAGCAGAAAGGTTAATCTGTCAAATACAGCAACAAAGTGTTAGGAACAGTATACGACTTCTGGTATGGCTTAGACCGTTTTTAGACGAGGAACGCTGAAGCGCCTCCTGAACGCTGCATTCAAAGACAAGCGGACGGAAGTGACGTGTCCCCATTGCCGCCGGCGGCGGCGGGGGGAGACATGGGGCTTTTGAGCGGCGCGTTCTGAAAGCTTGAATTTTCTGGCTTTCAGAACACGCCGCTCGAAAGCCCCGTGTCTCCCCCCGCCGCCGGCAATGGGGACACGTCACTTCCGGCCGCTTGTCTTTGAACGCAGCGTTCAGGAGGCGCTTCAGCGCTCCTCGTCTAAAAACGGTGTTAGACTCCCATTTCTTTCCTATAGGCCGATTCTAGGTGAATACAATTATTTTTCCTTATCGGTTTCTATTTTCCCTTAGTCCACACCCAGGCTGAGGAACTTAAGGCCCACAGGTCAAATACAGTCCACAGTCTTTTGCTATATATGGCCCCTTTACAATTCATGGATCCAGTTCCTACCATTGAGTGTGGATCTCATTTTCATTTCCTTCCTTCCCCAGAGTGTGCTCCTTCAGGCTTTCTCTCCTTTCTTTCCTTGCCCAAAGCATATACCCTTCAGTTCCCTAGTTCATACTCCCATCTGGCCCTAAGTCTTGTACTAAATATAAAAGTGTCCTGCAAAGGAAAAATGGTTTCCCAGGCCTGCTCTGCAATCACATTACTTAAGAACTGGTAGAACTGGAGACTAGTGTGGGAAGGGACCTCAAAGGTCATCTAGTAAGTATACCCACCTTCCCTGATTCAGGATACCCATAACAAAAACATTCCTGACTGATGCCTGTCTAGTCTTTTCTTGAAATTCTTGAGAAAAGATGATGCAACAACTTCCTTAGGCAGTTCTTCCCATGGTTGAGTTTTTGTTTTTTTTTGGTTTTTTTTTTAATTAAAAAAACCAGTTTAGGATAGAAAGTTTTTTTCTAATATTTAACCTAAACTTACCTTTGCTTCTTATCCCATCCTTAGTGCCAAAAGAGAACAAATGCACTCCTATCGTTTTTATGGGATCCTTTTAAATTTTTGAAAATTGTTGACATGTCTTCAACGAATTTTCTTTTTTCTAGGTTTATTTATTTATTACATTTTTATCCTGCCCTTATCCAAAGACCAGGGCAGATTACAAGATTAAAAATTATAAAATACAATAAAATACATTAAAATTCCTTAAAACTCCAACATCATCCTAGCCACCCACCCATCCCATCCTTTATCCCAACCTGCCACCCACCAATTCTCCTCCCCAAACTCCTCTACTCAATCCCACCCAACCGTATTCCTGCCTGCCAAATGCCTGACCAAGCAAATGCCATAATTATGGAGGGAGTTCCATAATTGTGGGGCAGAAATTGAGATCACTCCTCTGCGCGCCCTCGTTGTAGCAACTTCGTGGAAAACTATCACTTGCAAGAGGGTGCCCCTGACCAACTTCAGAGGTTGCAACAGGACATAGGGGAAGAGACAGTCTTTCAGATACCTGGGGCCTAACCCATTTTGAGATTTATATGTTAAAACCAACACCTTGAATTGTCCCCAGAAGGCTATTGACAACCAGTGCAGACTCCGGGGAGCACTGCTGTAATGTATTCCTGATGTCCTGTCCCTGACAGAAGGCAGGCTGCCACATTCTGCACCAACTGTAGCTTCTGAACACTCTTCAAGGACAGCCCTACATAGAGCGCATTGCAGTAGTCTAGCCTCGTAGTTAAGAAGGCATGGATGATGGTGGCCAGATCCAAATCCAATAGAAAAGGTTGCAGCCTTCTCACCAGATGAAGTTGCTAAAAAGCACTTCTGACCACCACCTGAAAATCCAGTCTTCTCAACTAAAATACCTTATATGAATCCATCATTTACGAAGGACTTTTCATCCCAGTGAATCCCAAACTCTGAAGGGAAATAACGACCTTTTAGAAGTGCTTGTCAGTGTCCATTCTTGAGATGTTGGGCCTGAAGCCTCCCCTATACATCCTGGTGAAGAAGGGGGACTTCCACATGATGCACATGTCATGGCTCCAGACAGAGCAGCCACCACATCGATGAACCAGCCACAGTTGTCTACAGCCACCTTGTGGACCAAGAAGTAGCACCCCAACAGGTTGACTACTCATCTCGACTGTGGAGTGGGCAGATTATTAATTATTATTATTATTACTACTACTACATTGGACGTTTATAACCCCCCCCCCCCCATCATGTCTCAGGGTGGTTTACAACAAACCAAAAATACAGAAATACAGCAATATAGCATCAATATTAGAAATATCAGTAGCCACAGGAGTAAACGCTGATGGTGACGTGGTTGCCATCGATCACCCCAATACAATTGGGGAACCCCTCCCCTCAGAAGCCTTCCATCACCCATTCTGGAGTTGCAGAACCCTGTCGAGCAGCATGCCTTGATGGCCTCACAGAACTCAAGAAGGATGATACCCACAGTTGATGTTCCCATGCCAAACTTCTGGGCTACACAGCAGCAATAGCCGGGGCTGGCGAGCATCCAGATAGCAATGGTCATGGGGATGGGGGTCCTCATTAGGGGTGTGCAGTTTGTTTTTGTTATTATGATAATGAAAATGAAAATTTTAGTTTTCTTTTTTGATACTGTAATAACGAAAATGAAGAATAATATTAACAAAAACAACTTTTTGTTTTTGAAATAATGGGAAAATACTGAAAATTGTATTTCCAGCTATAACGTTTTTGTTTCTTATTTAATTCTGATGAAACCTGGGGATATTGTACCCACAAGTAGGGCACTGTGTGTACCAAGGTTCTGAAAGATTGTGTAGAAGAAACCGATTTTATAAGCAATTGAATGTTGTGATTTTAAGAAAAGCTTCATAAACATTCCTGGCTACAACATAAGAACATAAGAAGTGCCATACTGGGTCAGACCAATGGTCCATCAAGCGCAACATCCTGTTTCCAACAGTGGCCAATCACGGTGGCTTGGGAGAAGCACCCAAATTGTCACAATGGAGGATCCATTCCCTGTTGTTTTCCCCCAGCTCTCGTCATGTTCTCTGATCCTGTTTGGCTAATAGCTGCTAATGGACTTATCTTCCAGAAACTTGTCCAAACCTCTTTTAAACTCAGCTATACTACTGGTCCTAACCACAGCCTCTGACAGTAGATTCCACAACCTAATTATATGCTGAGTGAAAAAATATTGTTTCATGGAGTGTCCCCTAGTTCTAGTACTAGCTGAAAGGGTAAATAACTGCTCCTTGTTTATTAGTTCCACCCCATTGATAATTTTATAGACCTCTATCGTATCTCCTCTCAGTCATCTCTTCTCCAAACTGAAGAGCCCCAACCTACCAAGCCTTTCCTTCCATGCCCATGATCATTTTTTTTTGCCCTTCTCTGTACCTTTTCTATTTCAGTTATGTCTTTTTTGAGATGGGGCGACCAGAACTGCACACAATATTCCAGGTGTGGTTGCACCATTGGTTTGTATCGAGGCATTATGTCATCCTCAGTTTTACTCTCTATCCTCTTCTGAATAATTCCTAAAGTTCTGTTTGCTTTTTGGACTGCTGCTGCGCGTTGTGCTGTGGATTTCATTGTATTGTCCACAATCACCCCCAGATCCTTTTCCTGAGTGGTAACTCCTAGCTTAGTACCCAGCATTGTGTACTCAGAGTTTGGATTATTTTTCCCAACGTGCATCACTTTGCACTTGTCCACATTAAATCTCATTTGCCATTTAGATTTCCAGGCACCCAGTGTAGTAAGATCCCGTTGCAGTTCCTCAGTCTGCTCATGTTTTAACTACCTTGAATAACTTGGTGTCGTCTGCAAATTTGATCACCTCACTCTTAACACCCTTTTCCAAATCATTAATGAATACATTAAACAGCACTGGTCCCAATACAGATCCCTGAGGCACACCACTTTTTACATCTCTCCATTGTGAAAACTGACCATTTAGTCCTACCCTTTGCTTTCTATTTTTTAACCAGTTTCTGATCTATAGTAAGTCACTATCTCCTATCTCATGACTTTTTATTTTTCTCAAGAGTCTCTCATGAGGGACCTTATCAAATGCTTTCTGGAAATCCAGGTACATTATATCTACTGGGTCTCCCCTGTCCACATGCTTATTTACACCCTCAAAGAATTCCAACAGGTTAATGAGGCATGACTTACCTTTACTAAATCCGTGTTGACTCTTCCCTATGTCTTTATCTTCCATCCAATTTGCATGAAACCAGGAAAGATTATGTCACTCCCCAACATAACCAATTCTGCCAATGTTCAGAAAGATTGGATAAAGGGTCCTGATGGTATAAGCCATTAACTTGAAAATTCATTTCTGGCTGTAACATTTTTATATTCCAGCCTGTTTACAAGACATTTGGCAGGAATGTATCCCACACCTTCCCTGTCATCTCTACCAAACAACAGGAAAATTTGATAAAGGGCCCCAATTTTATGAGCAATTGAAGTTATCCTCTTGAAGACTATTATTCAGATAAATAGCAGCATATGCAGTGCCAGTCAGCGGCAGGCACCTGGCATGGCAGGGGGGGGGAGGCTGTAGGAGGGAGGATGTGGAGCAACCCAACAGACTGACAGGCACATTTACTGTATGCTTCCAGCTTTATAGGACCAATTGGTGGTGGCTTCGAGGTGGTCATAGAAGGGACATGACTGGGACTTTGCGGATAGCATCCCAGCAATCAGGAAACATAGTTTACACATGCAGGCTGGCCAATTATAATCACAATCACATCTTGAGATGTACAAAGAAGGACACTAAAGGTAAAAACATAACAGATTGCACTGGCAGAATAAAAGGAATTGCAACATGAACATACATAACATAATTTCCCAAAGACATACCATCATTGTTACAGGCCCCGTGCAAGAGCAGAGTAACACATCCAAGTGGGGATACGCTACCTTCAAAGGCAGATAGTTTTAATATCCATGAAGAATATTGTATTCAACAATTTTGCCCACTTCAAATCAAGTGTGAAGAAGCAGATAAAATGCATTATTCATTTCTGCTGTGTTTACCTTGTGTCAGATATTTGTTTAATTTGTAGGTGGGCAAATGTGTGTTTCTGGTTATTTTGGACATTTTGTTTAAATTACCAAAATAACTAGAGAAATCGATGTCTCCAAAATGAAATACCTGAAGACACAAATTTAATTGTGTGTTGGATATTTATTTGGATAAGTATCCAAAAAATGCAAATAGTATCTGTGAATAATAAAAAAAAATCTATTATTTGTTTCAGCACTACTTTGTAAGGGGGTCTCGCTGATGCAAGTGTTAATAGAACAGGCAACGAGGTAAAATTTGGAGCTCTCAGGAAGTTTTTCCTTCTTTAAAAAAAAAATGTCAAAAAGGCAAAGGGGAAAAACAGTGGCAGAGGTTTTGTAATCTCAAATCAACAGTGATTGCTTCCTGTGCAAAAGTCAGCTGTTTCCACATAATAATAGTCAAGCTGTTCAGCCTCCTGGCGCCATCCCAAGGTCATCTCTTTGCTATTGTTCTTTCTGCCTTATGGAAAATTCCTCTCGTTTTTTACATATATGCTAATAACCCAAAATTCATTTGCTTGACTGCCCCTTGTGGTTACAAAGGGACCCTGTTTTGCTCTTAGACTTGGTTATTCAAAGCTTCCCCCCACACACATCCCCCCTGTCCCCAGCATCAATTGCCTGAAGTCTATTCATGTCTCAACAACACCTTAACTATTATATTCTTTATATAAAAACAAAACTCTTATCCTCCGTGTTTTATGAGTAGGATGTCAAAGCAAAGTCAGAATGGATATATTTTTTGTCTACTTGCTTTTCTTGGAACTCACATATCAACTCCCACATATATTGTAACATTCTGAAGTGCCACATCTTGAAAGAGAGGACTGATGGGCGCAGCCTGAAGCTTCAGAGTTCAGGATTCTTTTGGAACAATATGATCAGTACCAGCAAAACCTCATTTCTTCATTGTAGCTCTGATGGTGCAGTAGGAGTTCACACCTGCTACAAAACACATGACTACATGCATGACTTTACTGGCAACAGCCATGGCTTCTTCCCTGGTATGCTGACAGCACAGCACTATAAGGAACCAGGCCCTTGAACGGACATCTCCAGGGCTGTAGGACAGTGTTTGGCTCCACAGCAGCACTGCTGAACTTTGACTTTGGCCTATAGTCTTTCTTGTAGACCTTCTGTTCCAGCTTATAACACACCTCCTCTTTCTCTTGATTGGTTGCCAGCCTGGATAAAGGTGGTCTGCACAGCAGGAAGGTGGTAAGGTAATGCTCCTTTCTGTCCCTGACCTTGTTCCTGGGTCTGATCCAAGCCTGTGCCCATGTCTGTTCCTGCCTGCACCTAAGCTTGTTCCAGGACCTGAGCCTACAAGTCCATCCACAACCTGAATCAATCCTGTCAAGCATGTGTGTCAGCAGCACACCTGGCCCAGAAGCGACCAATGATACTGCCTAGCAGACTGGGATGGCCCCTACCAGCATGAATTCAGGACTGGCTGTGCTTACCTGTTCCTCGATGATCAGTTGTTCAGTAAGGAGCAGAAGGACCTCAGCTGCAACACTGAATTGCTGTTTGGGAGAAGGTGTTTTCTGCTTCTTGCAGGCAGCAGACCAGTCACTCTCGTCCAGACCCATAGTTGGGAATACTCACATAGCATTATTTATGTGTAGATTTCCTCCTGGTTTTTCTAGTATACCAGGCCTGGGTCTGCCAAGTAGCCATTGCATGTCTGTGTGTAGAAATATGCCTACAGTAAAGTGTAGAAAGAATTACTTTCATTACTGCCTTTATGTATGACTGACTCTTATCCATACTAACTGAGCTTCTTGAGTCTGCAAAACCTTGGACCTGTATTATTGCTGCCTCTAATACCTGAGTCTCTAACATAAAACATCTCTCTGCATGTTGGGTCAGCCCTTTAATCCTTGCCACTAGTGAGAATGAACCAAGAGGCAGAAAAAACACTTTACCACCAAGCTTGTTTAGTTATTAATTATTATTATTTATATAGTGCCAGCAGTGTACCGGGCAGTATACAATCAATAGTTATAGACAGGTCTCTACCCCCAAGGGCTGTACAATCTAAGAGACAAGGGAGGGGAGACAAGGGAGAGGGGAATATCGGGAGAGACGAGTACATTCATGAGGTTGAGAAGTTGCAGGTGCACGTTCTTCTCTTAGATACAGGGAACAAGATTTTGAGTCAGGGGGAACAGGAGGAAGAGGATGCAATTTCACTCATGATGAGCTAGGGAAGTTCTGACAGAAGAGGTAGGTTTTCAGGATGGATTTGAATGTTGGGAGGGAGGGAGCAGAGCGAATATAGGGAGGGAGCTCCAAGACTATGGAACTTGTTCCACAGGCCACCTCACCATTTAAACTCTTCTGGCAATGGTCACCACAGCACACCCATAGCACTGCCATACATTTCCAGCCCTAATAATTACGCACAGCCACGACCTGCATCTCCACCCTTCAGCACCAGACGATGCACCAAGAAGGTGAAGCATCAGCCTAAGTGGGAGGCTTCAAAGTCCAGATGCCTTTGATGCCAAGTGCCTTCAGTACCATAACTCCAGCATCCTCAGAATGGGTAGCATCAATGTTGCTATCACCTCAAAACAAGGGGACTTTTCACACAAGGAATCTTCTAAGCATTGGCATGCACTTGAGGATAGCTGCCTTCTAAATGATCAACAACAAAAAAAAGGCCAAAGCAGGTCTCACTTGCAACCAACATGCAGGACTGTCCTTCTGCATCTCCACATCACCATTTCGCATGGGGGTCCCAACTTCCCTGGATCTTGCACTGTGTTAAGGAGAAAATGTGCATTTGATTATAAATTGAAAATGTGCTCCCTGAGTTTGTAGCGCCAGGCTGGATCAAAGCAAACACAAGAAAGGAAGATGCATCCTCATAAACTGCCTCTCACCACTGAGTCTGGGATCTGTTCTAATTTGAATCAGGCAGTTATGATGTTCCCCAGCAGATCACAGCTGGAATGCAACACAGTCTTTAACCCTCGGCAGTTCCCATGCTGGTACCCCCCTATGCCATCATCCATGCCAGGCAAGGGTTTTGTGAATAGTTTCCCATCTCCTTTGTGCTTCCTGAGCACTGAAAGAAGAGGCAGAGAAGTATGGATGGTGGCCCTTTGGCTTTTTCAAAATAATATCCGTGTAAGTTAATAGGGTTGGATATCACTGGTATATGGCATAATATTGTTAAATGATTATCTAGAGAAAAAACCACACACGTGCATTCTGTGTCTGCAGATCTACATAACCTTCAGCAAACATCTGAGATAGTTTTGCTTTCATTCCTCTCTGGGTAACTGTTTTGGTCCATTCTTCCCGAGTTCTCTTCAGGGCACAGAAATCTACAGCGCTGTTGCCAAACGAGTGCCTCTTAGATTCCTCTTAAAAAGAACGGGTGAAACAGGCTTCCACAGCTCTGTTGGGAACAACTGTATTAAAATACTTTGATCAGAGCTTTTGCCATGATCTATGGGCTTTCTGTTTCTTTCTCTTCCAGCACGTTATTGCCTTCTGAAAGTCTCTTCTGGCTTATTTGAAGTTACCACAGGGGACTATCATTCTGTCATTGGAGAAAAGATAACCACAGTCTCTCTCCGGAGCACTGTTTCACTCATAAAAACCAGAGTGAGTTATTGCAGAGAGTGGAGACAATATACTGCATGTGGTTTCAGAAGGTAAATTATATGTTCCACTAGTCACCCTGGATGTATTTAATTTTTACTGTGTTGGGATCTTTTTCTTGATAAACACAATTGTGTTGTTGTTTTTTAAGTGTGCCAGTCCTTTATGCTGTGTCTGCATTGTTTTAAAGCAATGAGTAATTATAAACCTTATATACAGAACCAGCACCTGCACAGATGGCATTTACTTCAGCAGTTTTTCAGTGTGTACAGTATTGTAATCAGTACATTGAAATCTTGGTGCATTGTTCCTTAAAACGTAGGGACCTGTAACAGAGTCACTTTGAGTCATTGCAGGACCAGACCCAAGGGACAGGGTAAGTGTCTGTGGGAACAGTCCCCTTGCAGCCTCAGAGGCAAGAGGCAAGCATCCGCCCTTTAAGGGGAATGGCGGTCAGGAACTAAGAATGGGAGTGACCAATTTGGTTCGCCTGAGCAGGGTGGGGCAGCCAGCTAGCTCCATCGTGTCGGGTCGTGTCGGGACATGGGGGGGGGGACTCAGGCTGGCCCATTCCAGGCCACGGCCGCCCCCCCTCCCTCTGGAGGCTCTTTTCGCTCCCTCCTGGAAGTTACTTACTTCCAGGAGGGAGGGCAAGACTCATGGCCAGAGCACCACGCCGGCACCAGCAGCCCTTCTCCCGGGCCTCACCGCTTGCTTCCTCCTCCGCTGTGCAGCCTGCCCTGTGACGCAGCCCAGCAGCAGAGGAGGCGAGCGGCAAGAGGCCTAGAGGAGGAGGAGGAGGAGCAGTGATCGGAGGAGCCGACAGCAGAGGCACAGCAGCGCAGAACCCAGCAGCAGAGAGGCTGGGCAGCAGGTGGGACTTGGGCTTGGTGGGGGGCTGTGCCTGGCTGGGGGCTGGGAGGTTTAGGGTTACTTGAGGGTGCTGCGGGCACCTGCTGGAGCTGGCTGGCCTGGGGGGGACAGGGCCAGCTGGCCTGGGGGGGCGGCTTGGGCCTCATGGGGGGG
>QEPC01001423.1:2668866-2692705 GCA_003113815.1 Sphenodon punctatus | reverse complement strand
CCGAGCGGCGCACCTGAGGGGGCGTGGCAGGGGTCGGCGTGGCCTGCGTGCTGGCCCCGCCCCCGGGCGTCTCGGCGTGCAGCGGGGGTGTCGGGCTGTGGAGAGGCGTGGCCTCGGAACGTTGCTGGAGCGGGCGCGCAGCTGTGGGGGGTAGGTCCGGTGCGACGGGGAGTGCGGGGAGCAGTTGCGCGGGGGCCGATGCCGCCGGGAGGGGGCTGATGCGTTTCCTAGCCCCTAGATTCCTTACAGTGACAGAACTAATATGGTTGGCATCCCATCAAAACTAGTTGTGTATGGCTTCATTTCCCCACTACTCTCTCTCTCCAAAGCAACACATAAAATAAAGTTATGAAGCAATACCAAACCCTATAATTTCAGAGTACATAATTTAATCATGGAAGGACAATGAAATCACCAAGATTTTGTTTTTCTTTCTGATTCTGAAATTCACATATGAAGTTTTCCCATTTCTATTATGAACCACATTTTCCCTACAGTTTGTTTGAGGAAGAAGTGAGCAAAAGTAATTTCCCTGTCCTTATTATCAAGACTGGATTGAGGCACAATAAATCTGCATCTAGAGCCTAGGTCCTGGCTCACTTGATTCAATTTTCTCATTTTTTATTTCTAAAAATTATCATCAATCATCATCATCATCATCATCATCAAACATTTACATAGTGACAGCAAAAACAGCACCAGCAAAAATATTAGACTGTGATCTTTCAACCACCTACTCCAGAATGGCCCCATTGAAGCTCGGTGGGTTTCAGGGGTACTACTCTGGAGTAAGTGGTTTTTAGATCTTAACCCAAGTCTTTAGCTATTTTAAATAGCAAAATATTCAAAACATGAACCAAGTGTAACAAAGGGTAAAAACATGCGACTACACTGCAGCGGCAACCCAGCCCAACTCAGGAAGTCACCGCAGACACGTCTGGACGGGGTCAGGTCATGGAACAAACTTTCATGCAGCTGGGGCCCAGGAGCGGGTGGGGAGATGCATGTACGTGCAGCCACTCACCCCTGTCCCTATGCTGTACCCAGTACCGCTCCTCTCACCATGACAGGCAACCATAACGGCTGCCGTGGTGGACAGCTATGGTGGACCCAATCTGGACCAGCAGAAACAGACATGCAAACACACTCTGGCCCGCTTTGCCCCAATTGGAATGGTGCTAGACCAGGCTGTGACTTCGGCCACACACCCGGGGTCAGTCTGGGTGAACATTTGGGAGCCCAATAAAAAACGTGACAGTGGCCTGCAGGCCAGAGCGGGTTACTGTCACATTTGTTTACACCGAAAGGCAGAAATAACTGTCTGATTGTGTCGAGATCCCAAAACAACAGTTCTGAAGTACTGACCCATAAAGCTCAATACAGCATTATCTTCAAAATCTACCACCTTGTTGCTTGCCCTGGAAGAAGGCAGGGTGGAGGGGGAAATCATAGAACTGTAGAATTGGAAAGGACCTCCAGGGTCATTTTGTCCAACCCCCTGCTTGGATGCAGGATAACTACACCTACAACATCCCTGTCCAGACTCTTTTTGAAAACCTGCTATGACTTTCCTAGGCAACTTGTTCCATTACGACACAGTAGGGCGAGCCTCAAAATTTGCATGGCCAGGTAAAGATAAAATGCAGGGTCCCCGGTGATCCCATTCCTCCTTCCCTATGGATCCACCCCCTCAGGGGCACCCTCTCAAGGGCCCTAGAAGTGGTTGTGTTTGGGGCCCCGCTGAGAGAGGATGGGTCCCACATGCTGCCCTGGTGAAATCAAGGTCCACTACGAGTCCCCCCAAATAGAGAAAAGAGCAATGCATGGGTTAGTCGCCCTGTGGTAAGGCTGGCCTTGCTGCACAGCTGTTGCTGTTAGGACATTCTTCCTAGTAACCAAAATCTACCATTCTGTAACTTGAGCCCACTATTTCTATTCCTGCCCGCTGTAGCCATGAAGAACAGTTCCTTGCCACCTTCTTGGGTGGCAGCCCTTTAGATAATTGATGACTGCTATCATGTCTCCATTAATCTTTTTCTTCCCTAGGCTCAACATACCCAGCTCTTTCAACTTTTCCTCAGAAGTCTAGCTTTCCAGACCCTTTATGAACTTTGTTGCCCTTGTCTGAGCACACTCTGATTTGTTAATGTCCTTCTTAAAATGAGGTGCCCAGAGCTGGGCATGATACTCCAGGTGAGGTCTGGCCAGTGCTGATTAGAGTAGAATGATTATTTCTGCTGATTTGGTCATTCCATGAGGAGGAAGAAACTTTTTTCTCTCACAGGTTGTTCTATAACTGCCTCAGGCCTTCTTCTGAAGCATCTGGGACAGGACAATATTGTCAATTAATATGACCCAGTAGGAGAAATTCCTAAATCTTGTACATTCTTGCTTCTGTAGGCTGCCTCTGGTAGGAAAAAATATGAAATGCTTATAACTGGCAAACAATCATATTTTTGACGCATCTTCCCACTTCCTGCTGGTCTCCAGGAATTCAGCAGTGTGGTGATCTCTTATGTTATGTTTTAAATACAATCTTGCTCTCATTCCTCTAATTGTGCCTCTTTCCCTAATAAAAGAGATTTCTTTTACCACCATTTACCCTGTTAGAAGTATAACAATGTAAAATGACTAATTCATCAGCAGAAATATTTTCCATGTTGCTGCTTTGTATGTGAGAGCAATTACAGAGGGGGAGGAGGCTGTGAATAGAAGCAGTGTTTAAATAGTACCATAGTATTAGGTTGCTCCCTGTCACCAAAACAGCAATAAACTCATATAGTACAGTAATATGTGCGTGGTAGTCCATGACACACCAGAGCTGCCTACATGAGAACAGCAAAGACGCTTTGTTCTCTGATGTCATGAGCTGTGAATCCCAGCTGGGGATTTACTGACTAAGCCACAGTGAAATGCTCTGGATTTCCTCCCGGTATGAGAAAAGAGAGAAAGCGAAAAGCTTTCTCCTTTCTATAGCTTTTCAGAACCACCACATAGCAGTGACAGTTGTTTTTCCTCTAATGCAAGAATGTTACATTAACATTACTGAGAATTTCAGTTTCAAAAACTGTTAAATATATGACCATTTCTAAACAAAACTTGCCTTTCAAAAAACATTGAAGTGCATTTTACCAAAGCTTAAACGCCAAAACACACGAACATTAATTACACTTACATTACGGGTATTTTCAGACGTTACGTGGTCCCGATTCACCACAGTGAACTACATTATTTATTTACATTTCATTTACTTATTATCATGTCACCTATGATTTTTTTTAACAATGCCTTAACTCTGTCCTTTTGTACAGAATGAAGGTTTGAGTGTAAATGCCCAAATGCAGGACAGAGTTAAGGCGCTGTAAAAAAAAAATTATAGGTGATTTATGATAAATAAATGACCTCTAAAGAAATAAGGTATTCGGGCTCAAACCTTCATCCTGCACAAAAGGACAGAGTTAAGTCATTGTAAAAACAAATGGAGAATGTGCTGAAAAAAATAAAATGCAAACATAAAAAAGATTAACCAAATGTACATAACTCCCTCCTTGCATAAATCAGACTTGAATGTATGACTTTTGGAATTCATTTTAAGAGCTCTACCACTTGAGCTACAGAGGCAACTGCAGCATGATTCTTTTAATTCAGCTTTGTATACTGTCCACACATTTAATAGCTGTTTGTTAGGGACCTATAGTAAATTAGCAGCATGGCTAGGTAACTAAATTTGGGGTCTACCACAGTGTTTCTTAAACTGTTTTCCCCATGATTCCTCCCCAGTGAACCCAATAATTCATGTACCCCTCTCCTCTCCTAACTGAAGTGGTAGTGAGGAATTTGATGGGATTATTTGGGTTCTTCAATAAGACTGAAGCTAATGCTGACGTTTTTCCCACTAGGGAATTTATAGGGCATCTTTCCAGTGTGGTGTATTCACTGTTCTGCGATAAATCATTTTGTAGCATTTTCCATGGTCAGGAAACTTGTAATATTTCTCTTATGTGAGTTCTCTAATGTATATAGAATGTCATACTACAAGAACAAGACTCTCCTGGCATGTATAAGGTTTCTCTACCCTATGGAATCTGATGTGAAGCATGGGCTATTTCTGCAATTAAGCTTTCCTCACAATTGGAGCATTTATTGGGTATAATCTCTTATTGCCCATTGACTGGTTGCCCGGTTCTATGTGCATTCACAATGTGCTCCCCAGCACTCGCAGCCAGTTCTTCTGACTTGCAAAGACTGTGTCCTGTGGAGATCCCGCTGGACTCTGGGACTTTTTGCTGCCACCAGCCTGGTACTCCTCACTCCCCAAGGGTCCACAGGCCCCCTTGGTCCAGATTTGCTCTCTCTCTAGTGGTGTTTCACCTTTTCCAGATCTGGTTCGTGGTGGTGATCCCGTATTAGCAGCATTGTAGCCAAGCAGGGACGAGACAGATGGTACGTACCCCCAACCTCCAGGTTAGGTGTAAACACAATGAATTTTATTATAAACAACAGGTAACAGTTCAGGTTTCAAGTTCAGATAACAGATAAGATCGATTCAAGACAAGTCACAGCTCCTATAATCCCTTCTGCCCTCTCTCTACTTCAACAGTCCACTGTGGTCAGTTGCTCTTTTAAAATGCACCAATCACTGTCCAGGCCGGCTTAACATCCCAAAGCTGTCCCAATCCCCAACAACTAACTATAGCTTCTTCTTTTTCCCAGTGTTCTTATGTAACAGTCCCCAACCCAGATTGGTTATGAGCAGGGGACCAGTCTGCTGGCATGGCTGGTCACCCCAGTTCATATGGGGTGGGAGGTCTGTGGCCACCTGTTGCCACAGAGTTATTTGGCTTGCCCACACTCTAGATTTCCTGACAGTGCTCAGGGCGTGGCTGCTCTATGGCTCTACTACTACTACTAATCATTTCTATAGCACTACAGGCACATACACATAAAGTCACCAATTTTGGAGACAGGTCCCTGCTCAACGGGTTTACAGTCTAAAATGGACAAGACAGACACACATATTCCCATTTTACAGATGGCGAACTGAGGCTGAGAGGCTGTGACTTGCCCAAGGCCACCCAGTGAGTTCACTGGCTGGGTTGAGATTTGAACCCTGGTTTCTCAGGTCCAAGTCTAGCACCGTATCCGCTACACCACGCTGGCTTTTGCACCTTATCTCACTACATTACACTGGCCCATGGGAGTGTGCATCCCCCCCCCCCCCCAACTCCACATTCAGATGGACAGCAGGCTCTGCGACCCCTGGGTGGCCATGCAGGATAACATCTCATCTAAAAGCATCCAAAGAGAGGTAGAGGGAAACAGTAAAGAGAGACAGAAGAAGAGATACCCTCTAAACCTCTAGTCCAGCCTTAAAGGGCATCCTGGATTTCAATAGCTCCTATCTCAGAACAAGGATATAACAGAATATCAGTTGGCAAAGCGAGACCTCATATTCCTTAGAAAATATTCTTTTAGCTCAGAATTCTATTTCACATCTCCATAGTTTATCTTGGAATGCCTCAGTTGTACACATGAGAATATAAAGCCAAAGCTGCACTCATAAGCTTCCTGGCTGAAAGAGTAGCTAAGCACTTTACAAGCCTTGGATTATTGTTTTTCTTTTCTTTTCAGGGTGGGAGGTTACATTTATGTGATGCTACTCAAAGGAGTATGTGGGTGGGATGGAAAGTTTAGGTGGAACGATGGAAAACAGAGTGTCTTGAGGACCCCCCACTTCACCCAAAAACTCACAAATCTGCAGAATGGCAGCATTTTACAAATACTACATAATTAGGGATAGGAGGGCTTTGCAACTCAGAAATAAACCCTTAATTAAAAGCAGCATCGGCTGAAGATAATGATGGGGCTCTTGTTGGGAATGGATTAAAGAGAGATGCATGTATTTTTCATTCAGACATGGGTTTTCTATTCAAGTCAATTAGGGCAGTGCAGTGGAAAGAAACAGAGCAGTCACTGGGTGTTTTTACGCACACATTTCTCCTACATGCTTGCTGTTACATCCTGAACTTTCTGTGCCTAAATCATTCACCCAGATCTTAAACATCTGGCTCTTTGAGCTTCTGCATAGAACTTCTCCCAGAACTTTTGTGTGTAAAATGTTCTTGTAACTGCTTTGCTCCAGGCAGCTGTGGTCACTTGGTTTCCATGGCAGCCCCTCACGTCTACAGCTGCGGCTACATTAGGCTGCCTCAGGGCAGTGTGTGTGTGAAGAATGCATCCAGGAACTGCCTCAGTGTGTGTGTACTTAGGGATGTGCATGTCATTTTCATTACAATAACGATAACAAAAATTGTCATTTTCGTTTTCGTTATTGCAATAACAAAAATGACAACCGAGAATAACAACAATGATAACAAAAATGACAACCGAGAATACCAAAAACAACAACCAAGAATACCGATAATGGTAACGATACAGATACCGATAATATTATATTGATTATGATACCAATAGCGATAATAATAGCAATACCGATATTAATATCAAAAACGATAACAAAAATTATAAGAAACAAAAATGACAATGTCATTATCATTGTCGTTACTATCAGTGCTGTGGCAGTTGGATTTTGGAGGGAAAATGTAGAGAGGGTAGGAGGGAGCAGACATCTCAGAGTCTTAACAGGATTGAACTCTTGAACTGTGTTGGGAGGGGCAAACAGCTCAGCAGTATCTGATTAATGTATCCCTGGCCAATGAGTAGCACAAGCAGGCCCCAGCAGTCTCATGGGACTCTGTGATTGCTCAATACCTGCTGCCTCCCACAACCAATCAGAGGGGCTCTGGGGGAGGACACTGCAACCGTTTATAATGGGAAGGCCAGGTTTTTCTCTCCGTTGTGTGAGAGCTCTGCTTGTCAGGTTGCATTTACAGAACTGTGGTGCTTGTACATAAAAAATCCTCCCTAGCCCTCATTTTATTATTTATTTATTAGGTATACCCACCAATACCTTTCCTTCCTCATACCCTACATTTTACCTTCTCCCTTTCCCTGCCCTTCTCCCCCCTGTACATTATATAGAGCTAGGTAGTATAGATTAGATATAGATATATATTACAGACATAGATTATATTTGAATAGTTATATAGATAATTGATTAGATAATAGTTTTCCTTTCCCCTTCCTCTGTCTCCCTTAGATTTAGATAAATATTAGTTATGCACAGCAATCAATAATGATACTGATACCAAAAATAAAATCTTTGTTTGAAATGGTACCGATATCAGTAACGATATCAAATATCAATACCGATAACAAAACCGATACTGATACCAATATCGATACCGATAACAAAAACAATATAAAAATTATACCAAAAATGACAATGACAACAAAAATGAAAACGACATTGTCGTTAATAACGATAACAATAACGAAAACAACATTTCTGAATAACGAAAACGAAAACGACATTGGGCCTGGTGCACACCCTTGTGTGTGTGTGTGTGTCTGTGTGTGTGTGTGTGTGTGTGTGAAATGTATCCGTAACTTACTTTTGGACTTGCAAACCCAGAAGATTGAAAGACCAGGACTTTAAGGTGTGTATAAACATGCCCACTGTCTTCACATTAATATTTGTTGTATGGTGGGGAACCTTGTCTTGTTTGAGGGCAACATTGTTAATTAAAAATGGCCAGTGGGCCATGCCAAAAAATACAAAGGAACATTAACGTACATCACCAAAAATTCTCTTCTTTCATATTTGTGTTTAATCCATAGAGCCCAAGGTATTTTAGAGCAAAAGAAGCAATATCTGAGATAGCAATGAGGACAAATTTGCAGGACTGCTGTTAATCTTTTTACAACGTGTAAACTTGGCAAAGGATCATAGCAGAGGGATGCAGAGAAGGCATTAAAAGACTGGTTGTTTGTTTTTATACCTCCCATCGAGTCTCAGGGTGCACATGTGGACCCAGTACAAGACTCCCTGGGCAAAACTGATACAAAAGGGTGGGGAAAGTCCCTGCAAATGTTTCAGCATAGCATCACCTCCTCTCCAGCAGCAAAAGCAAGCCGATAGCCCTGCCCCCAACCTTTGCGTCCTTTTCACTTAAGCACAGCACAACCAAAGTCTCTCCCCCCTCACAGACTCTTGTCGGGGTGTGTGTGAGGTGATTCTGTGAACATTTCCCAAGTTCTGACCTTTTGATTTTTTTTTCACATCGTTTTTATAATTCAATGGAATTTTGCAACTTTTGAAATGGATATTTTTCATGACAAAGATTATTTTTTTTCTTTCTGTAACAAAATTTTGAGCCAACTCTGATTTAAACTACTGTTTCATGTCATTCTTTTCAGAGCAGGTGGAGGCTAGAATGCTAGTAGTAACCTCATTTCTCTTACCGCTAGAGACAAAAAAAGATGTCAGGAGCTCGTAACTTGTTAGGAAAAAAGGTTAGTGGGGACAACACCTGTGATTTGTAATTTTTGTTTCCTCTCATAGGCCTTGAAATTCAGTAAGGAACTGGGACTGCTGGTTGTGCAGGACAGTTTGCTGAACCATACAAATGTCAACAGGGTACCAAATATTCTCACCATCATGATCGCCAAGCCATTCAATAAACTTTAGACATTTGTAGCCCAAGATGAGGGATGCAACATACTGTCTTTGTTTACCTTTCATTTTGTTATTAGAATCAATAAAACGAATGAGCTGTTCAGGTCTGGGACCAACCCATCCCTAACCCCGACTACCCCCATCCCCTGAGACATGGGGGCTCCTACCTCCCCACCTCCATTCCCCAGGACCCACTACTGGCTTCGGAGGGTGAGGATAAGGATATGCATTCCTAACATCCCCACCCCCTGGGGCCTGTCTTTCCCCTCGGGGGTGGGGGGCATACTTACCGGCTGGCATGTACTAACCACCAGTCTTGAAGGATGGGGGTGAGGATCCACCACCTTTATCCCCGAGCTGCCGTATGAGCAGGAGGGAGCGGGCTAGAAATGAGCCGAAAATAAATAAATAAATAAATAAATAAATAAATAAATAAAATAAGCGCTGACAGGCCCTCTTGCAGCAGCATGTTACCAGCTTGTTGTGGCTGTCAGAGGCCTCCCGGCAGGCCTCCTTGTCATGCCATGGTGTGCCGCTGGCCCACCGCTACTGCTGAAAGGCTCCCAGTACAGCTGTTCTGCACATGTGTGCACAGAACGGCTGCCCTTTTCCCAAATGGTATTGATGATGAGTTGACAGTGCCATTTTGGAAAAGGGCTCTGCATGTGCAAAATGGTCCTGGCAGTCATTTTGCACATGTGTAGCTCAGGGGATGGGTAGGGTGGGGGGGTAGGGAAGGGTTTTATCCAGTCTCAAACCCAGACAGTTCACTTCGATTCCCTTTCAGTCCGGTTCCCCTTCCATTGAAGTCAATGGGAACACATTTCCCACTGATTTCAATGGGGAAAGAACTGAACCGAAAAAACGAAACTGAAAAAGAACCAAACTTAGATAGAATCAAAACTGAAAAAATGCCCTGCTGCATCCCACCCCTACGTACTTCAGTTTTTGAAGTTTCCCCGCATGAGGTAATGAGTGTCTGAGCGTGAGCAGGAACTAACATCCAGCACAGAGCACACCTCGTGCATGCCTTCCTGGTCAACTAGCCCTCTCCATCCCTGAGGCTGTCTCGGTAGCAAGGCTGTCACCTAGCTTGACTCTGGGGCAAACTCATCCCCACCAAGCCAATGGTATAAATGTGAGTGGGGGGAGGCGATTAGACAGAAGATACTCCATTCGCAGACTCGGAAAACCCAGAGAACTTTATCCTTCTACCTTCCAGGGTGTTAGGCATCACTTCCATAACCCGGACCAGCAGTGAGCTGTGTTGGCCCTTTTGCTTCCAGCTTACCAGACACATAGAGGACCAGATGCTAGGATGACATAATTCAGTGCAAGTCCATTGGACACAATGAAAGTACGCAGTTATACATCCTCTGAGCATCATCCCACAACATTAAACTTGTCTAGTGAAACCTGTGCAGCTAATAACTGAGATAACAAAGCTACTTTGATTGCTGTTTTTTAAAACTATCAAACAAAACCTCTGCTCCACATTTAAATATGGTGTGCTAAAGCATCAACACTTCCCACCCTGCAAATAATTTATTTATTTTTCTTTTGAAGCAACAGAATCACTAGCATGACAGAGGTGCTGTTTATATTTATTATTTATTATTATTTTGGTATTTTTATTCTAATTTCAGTCATAATGAGAGTTCCCTAAGGCCTTTATTAATTGAGGTTACCATTTTCAACTGCTTAATCACTTGTAGCTATTTTCCATGAAGACAATATAAATACCTTCATGTCTTTAATTGGAAGAGAGAATATTTAACAGTCTTTTCAAGAAAGGGCGGGGGGGGAGAACAAAAAGTAATTCAGTTTAGACAAGTTCTCCAGATGAAAGAGGGGCAAATGAAACGGTAAGGGGAATCACTGTGGAAGTAGTGAACACTATTACTAGGGATGTGCATTCGTATCATTTTCTTTCATTTCCGAGAACGAATGGACCGCTGTTTGTTTCTGTAAATAAGGATATGAAAACGGAAGGATAAGCAAATGATTGTCATTTGCTTTCTTTCATTTTCATTAATAAAATTAAAAATAAAATAATTTAAAAAAAACCTCTGCATATGTGCAAAATGGCAGCCAGTACCATTCTGTGCATGCATGCCCTTTTCCAAAAGGGTGCTGACAGCATGGGTACCAGCCATTCTGCGCATGTGTAGACTGGCTGCCCTTTTCCAAAATGGCACTAGATTTTGGAAAAGGGCGCACATGTGCAGAACGGTACCAGTAGCCATTTTGTGTATGTGCTCTGATTTTTTTTTATTTTTTTTTAAAAATTACAATTAAAAATAAAATAAAATAAATCACTATGCATGTGCAAAATGACTGCTGAACCATTCTGCATATGTGTGCCCTTTTCCAAAATGGCACCGATGCTGCCAGCACCATTATGTGAAAGGGTCATGCATGTGCCAACAACCCTAGCAGCCATTTTGTGCATATGCAATGATTTTTTTTATTATTATTTTTGTATTTTAAAAAATGAAATGAAAATGGTACGGTCATTTACACACACACACACACACACACACACACACACACATGAAAGGAGAAATGAAGAGAAAAACAAGTACCATCTGCACACCCCTGTTAGTTACTGCAGATTAAAGTTTTTGAATCTTCGGTACAGACAAACTAAACCGTTACAGAAAATCTGAGCTGTGACATGACACAAACTAATGCTTGAAATAATACTGCCTTTGAAAGTTTCCCACTGGACTCTGTTGCTATGTACATCTTTCATCTGAAATGAACATTCCTAAAGTCGACTCGGGCCTTTTAAATAACTATGAGGCAATATTCTCTATGCACTGTAATTTCTGAGTCACGGCTGTCAGATCACCCCAGGATAGCATGCCATGACTCTCCTCAGTTGCACACAAAAAAATAACTATAGAACAGCTGATTGGTCTGATGCCAAAACTATCTATCATTTCCAGACCTTGTATATTCATCTGCCAATGTATGGGTTTCTAAAGGGGAACCCCCCACCCCTACCCCCACCCCCCATCAAAACATAAATATAACATCTTTCCTATGCAGCAGTACAGGGTTCATTTTAAGTATAATTACAAGATCAATAGATAGTAAATACTCAGTAAGGGCCACATTTGCTCAGGTCCACAAGGCCTGTGTAAGTTGCATACCAAAGTGCCATGTTAGATTTTTAAGTGAGTGCCAAATTCTCCATCACAGTGAGAAGCATTGTTGTGCAGTATAACCACAGTGAGCAGTCTTCTGTTTATAATATGGGAGTGTGGAATGTAACTCCGCCTGGGAGCATATCTACCAGTGAACAGACAACCCTTAAATGCTGACCATGTGGAGGGGCTGTGCTGTTCTCTGTGAGGTGACACTACATGTGCAAGTGAGAGTGGGTGATGAACAATGATGACTTTCTGTGACAGAGGATTTGGTACCTATTGAAGTGTACTACAGCACATCGGCACACTACTTCCATGTGTGTAACCCCCTTATACACTGTACTAATAAGGACTGTGCCCTAATGTCCCACTCTGTATTTCAAAACGGCAGTAATTTGTGCTGCTATTATGTTTTTATTAGGGCTTTTTTGTGTGAGAGAGAATCCGGTTTCATGGTTTGTTCTTGCAAACGAGAATGAGCTGAGAATCATGAGACAGCCCTTCCCCTGTACTTGAACAACAAAAAGGGGGCCTTTTACAGACTTCTCTCCTTCCCCGTCATGTACTCACCCGACTGCTCCAGCTGCTGAGTCTCTCACCATTGTGCTTCTCTGCAGGGGAATGAGGAACGCGAAGAGGAAGCAAAAAAAAATTTAAATCACTGTGCATGCAGAAAATGGACACCAGGGCCATTCTGTGCATGTGCAGCCCTTTTCCAAAATGGTGCCAGCAACATCAGTGCCATTTTTGAAAAAGGCAGCTGGTCTGCAGGCAGAATGACTGCCCATTTCCAAAATGGCACCAATGCTGCCAGCCCTATTTTGGAAAAGAGCCATGCATGTGCAGAATGGCCCGGTGGCCATTTTGCACATGGTAAGTGATTGATTGATTGATTGATTGATTGATTGATTGATTGATGAGACATCTCATGAGATCTCATAAAAGGCCCTGGAATTAAATCTCATGAGATCCCCAAGGGCCTGGAATGAAATCTCACAAAATATCTCATGAGAACAAAACGACTTCTTGTTTTAGCCCTAGTTTTTATTACATTGCATTCATCTTTGTGCTCTTGTACATTACCCCAAGTTCACTGGAAGGGCATGGCCAGTCATCCTAATAGATCAGGGACAGACATGAGGCAGATCATGATCTAATCATAGATCTCAAGCTAATCTCCAGTAGATCATAGGGAGGGAAAAGGGACCAGCCTCTCAGAGATCACCTCTGGGGAGAAGAGTGCAACCGACTCCTCAGGGGATGGGTGAGAACAAACAAAACAGTAGCCCATGATAGCCCACAGTAGCCCTGCCCATGTATCATCTGCCTGTCAGTTTTGTGGCTGCCAGATGTTTCCCTACCCGACACATTGTCTGGAGAAGGTCAGCGATGTGGCATGGGCTAAGGCTGGCTCAGCTGGGCTAACGTGTGCCCTCCTGTCTGTTTGGTCCTGCACAGCCCTCATGCAAAAGGGCATGGTGTCAGGATATGTACAGCCCCCAGATGAGATTGCTCTGGCCCAGAGTGTAGGAGCGAGCGCTGCTACTTTTCATGGGCCTGATTCTGCTTCTTGTGGCCAGTGGCCACTGCTCTTGGGCCTGAGTCCTGACTGTGTATTCGGTTCCTCGGCTCAACCCAGGGTATGGGGGCACTGTGGCATCTACATGGGAGTCTGCACATGTATTCTGCCCTCTGCACTGGCCCAACAGGTGGTGGCTGTGTTGCCACTCCATGGTTTGAGCAGGGGATCAGCCTGGCCACTGCCTCCTGTGTTTTCATCACCCAGTGTCTCTGGAGATGTGAAAAGCTTGGAGAGTTCCTCTAGTGCTTCAGGGAAGGTTCTCTCTAAAAGGAAGTGCTCCTCTCCACTCCTGAGACCAGTTGTGCCTTGGAGATGGCAACCAGCACAAGGGATCTCAGCCTGGAGCATTGGAGTCAGCAAGAGGGATCCTGGTAAAGTGGCCAAGGTTGACACCTTGATCAAGTGGATCATGTGCACTAAAAGTCTGGCCTGTATTAGATATTTAATGTGTGCACTTGTGGGAATCGCAGGACCTCAACATCTTTAAGAGAACAACAGCCCTTCCCATGGCTAGACATTTCAAACAGAACTTTACTGTGGGAAAGGGAAGGCAAATTATTTCACAACAGGATACTGAGATGCTACCAGTGTACACACAGCCTGATAATTCTAGATGCCACTGACAGTGTCACAGTGACTCTAAGGAGAGCGCACGTAGAGCTTGATCAAGTGGTAGTAAAAGAGACACCATTAAAAACAAGTTAGACTGATGTCTCTGGTCAGAAAAGAAGGAAATCTAAAGCTACTCGATGATGCAATATATAAGGAAAGCTCACAGCCTCAGCTTGTCAGAACATGTAGATCTTGATCAGGGAGGTCCTGTACTCAAGAAAGAGCAAGGCAATCTTGCCATATGACCTAAATGCTTGCCTTGCAATTAAATATTTCCAAAATCACAGAGGCATATTTACATAAACATGGATGATGTCATGGGTAGAATAGGTCAGAAATGATAGCTGTGGACTGGGTTTTTCTTACACAAAAACGTACAGTTCCAAGCCTGTTGTGCAGCAGACAGCTAACAAGCACTGATCTATGAGAGCAGGCCTGACTTACAAAGGCATGCAATTGCTACACGTCCAGCAGCTGAAATCAAAACACGAGTAATTTTGTTAGCAGAAGGAAGAAATAATGAGGGCTCACCAAGTGGGCAGAGATGGGTATAACCACACAATTCAGATATAAATCTAAGTCTATGCTCCCACTCCCGAATTTAGTTTTGTTTAGATTAGGGGGTTTATTTGAAGCCCAGCATCTGTATTACTAATAACTGCATCTAAGATGAAATGGGGTAATATTAAGAACATAAGAGTATAGGAGTGTCGTACTGGGTCAGACCAATGGTTCATCAAACCCAGCATCGGTCTTTGACAGTGGGCAATCTCTGTCTCTGGGGAGAAGTACCCAACAGGTCACAATGGACAAACAGTTTACTGTTATTCCAGCCTCCAACAGTAAGAGGTTACATCCCCAAAACCTACTTGGCTAATAGCCATTAATTTATTTATTTATTTTTATTTTATTACAATATGCTTACCCTGCCTCTCCAACATAAAGTAGCTTGAAGCGGCTTACAAATATATATATTTTTAAAAACAATAATTTAGAGAATAGATAATATAATAGTATAAAACAAATAAATAGTCAGATCAAATAAAATATCAACTAAATGGGGGTGCCACAGAAAACAGAACACAACTTCCCCCCACCACCATCATCCTACTCATCCTACCCCCTCTCCGTCGCTGAAGGCCTGATGGAACAGCCAGGTCTTACAGTAACAACAAAAGAAAGTGAGGTCCGGGGCCACCTAGGCCTCCAACAGGAGGGAGTTCCACAACCTAGGTGTGGCCACCGAGAACGCCCTTTCCATTGTCACCCCTGAGCAACCCGGGGGATGTCAAGAAGGGCACCCCTGGTGGACTGCAGGGGCTGATCCAGAGCACAGAGAGTGAGGCAATCCCACAGGTAGGTGGGGCCTACATAGAATGGACCTATCTAGAATTTTCTCTAGAATATTAATCTAGATACAAATCGGTAAATGTCAAAATCTGATAAGTATCCCAGAATTGGTTCTTTACTCATCTAGCTGTGATTCTGTAGTTCCATTAAAGATGGTTCTGATTGGTTGGTTTGGGGATGTCTGAGATGGGACAGAAAATCTGCATTCAACCAATCTTAGTATTAAAAACAAATCTATTAGATGGTAGATCAAGTGGCGCCGGTAATTCAACTAAATGTTGCAGGTGAGTGGGTTGTTCAGTGGGTTCTTATGAAAGAGTTTTGAGAGAGAGCTTGATAGACAGAGGTATTTTATTAGTGGTTTCAGCCAGCCCCTATGTCTAGCCTGTCTTTTGGTATCTTGTAGACACTGCCCTTGTGGTATAAATATATTAATTAATGAAGATACATAGCCAAGTCAAGTAATAGCTGATAAGCAGCGGCATAACTTTGGGTTAAAATTTGTGTCAGATGCTGGATCCTCTTGACTCACATAAAGCCCACACCCACAACCCTGGGAAATTCAGTGGGAGAAAATTTGTAGGAGACATGTCCCCCATGTCTCCCACTATAATTATGCCTGTGTAAATAAGCATAGATCTTAAAGAGATATCAGCCTAACAGTGCTCTCTTAAATGCTAGGGTTTTGGTGGTAGAATATTACTGACCTAGAATAGGCCTGTATGAAAGTTTTGGATAGAAGCATAACTGGTCACTTTCTTTTTTTTTAGTGTCTGATGATGATGAAGAGTCTGGAAAGAAAGAAAGAAAGAAAGAAAGAAAGAAAGATCCAAGACATATGGCAGGCATAGTATAATGGTTCAAGGGGTGATTCCTGCATTCTTCTAGGAAGGCATGTTGGTATGGAGGTCTACATTTTTACCTGTTAGTTGTTGTTTCTCAGTTCTATAGGTGTAGAACTTCAGACACCTGAAAGGAACCTGGATTTCAGAAGGTGCTGAATTGATTGAAACTCTACTTATTTAAGGTATTTTATTTTGCAATATCTGACTCCCACCAGAAATCATTAGAAAGGTATGGGGCTTAATTGCTACTATATATTTTGGTAAGTGAATCATCTACGATGGTGCATGTTATTTTTCCCTAAAAGAATGTTGTGTACAATAATATATTAAAAAGTATATGATATGGGTCTAGCCAGAACTTTGCATTGATTAGGCTGCTTGTATTTCTGTGGTATTGCTTTGTTTCTGCATTTGCTGTACTGCAGATTTGATCTCACTGAAATTGTATTCTTCTCTCAGTTAATTAATGACTATGACAAAGTAATGTCAACCCTAGTTGTAAATAATTAAATCTATGTGGAGCCCCACTTAATGCCACTTCAATTCTGATGTAACGACGCCACTGGTAATAACTTGTTTCCTATCTGTCAGACAGGTTTTTTTACCCATGGTTGACTGTATTATAATCCAGACAATACTCATTCCATTGAACGCTAAGCTCCCCTTGTGTTGCTATGTCAAAGCCCTTCCTAAAATCCAGATAAACTGTGTCCACTGCATTTCTCTTATCAACGCATCTGTTTCTGAAAAAGCCTGTCAATTTAGCTTGCCGGGGATCTGTTTTTCCCTAGATCCATGGCTAGGATCCAAGACCCCCTTTTCTCTGATCTTGGGCCAAATTCAAACCTGGTAAAGTCCGTGGAGTTCCACTAGACATGAATTTGCTCCATTCCATTTTGTTCTAAGTCACATGGGACCAAAGTTTGGCTCACCTTGATTGTCATGAACGGACATTTCTAAAAGGGACAATAAACAGGAGGATAAAGGTCCAGTAGATGAAATAGGGCAGGTTCAACTCTGCTACTCTTTTCCCGTGTGAGTGATAATCTTAACACAACATAGCTACATTTTAGGAAAACCCCACCCCTTCACACCCTGGCCTCTGCCAAAGTCATGTGCTTTGCTTTGATTGTAACAGCACATCAGTCCAGAGCAGCCAGGATTCCATGTTTACAAAAGGAAAAATAACAAGTAAAAGGGATAACTCATAGCTACCCATGAGAATACACTCATGTTCCCTCCCAGTCGCATGCAGCATTTCTGTTTAAACTGACCGAATGTAGTCTCAAATCAGAATGATGATAGCTCTGCTCCAAAATAGATAAAATACCTTATGCCTTTCCATATTTGCACTAGGCTAGTCCCACACAAAGAGGGGGTGGGGGGTGGGGATAATGAGCACTGAATATCACAGACCTAAATAAGAAAGGAGTTGGAACAGCTCCACTAGCATTTGTACTCTTCTGCTTGTGCCACTAGCACAAAATAGCCACCTCACTTATCCAATTTATTTTTCTGCCAGTTATATTTATTTCTTTATAAACAGTTGTTTATTTAGTCAATTCTTATCCTGCCCTTCCCCCAAAGCTGCCCTGAGGCAGCTTACAAGAATATACAAGATTTATAAACATAAAACATATATAAACGTATATAAAAGAAATTAAAATTATAACCCTAAACACCATCCACCCCCTCTCCCTAACCCCTCCTCACAATCCCACCCAACCCTATCCCAGCCTATGAAATAGCTGGCCAAACAAAAAGATCGTATATCTCTTCTGAAAGGTAAGCAGGTCTGAGCTTAGGCGTATCTCCAAGGGGAGAGTTCTATAATTGTGGAGCAGCCACCGAGAACATCTCTCCATTTGCCCTCATTGTACAAATCTCACGGGCAGTTGGTACTCACAAGAGGGCATCCTTGGCCAACCTCAGAGGCCCCGATGGAACATAAAGGGAGAGGCGGTCTTTCAGAGTATACCAGATACCACTTAAAGTAAGACTAAACCTAGCTTTAATCCTTTATGACATTTATAATGACTGAATAGAGAATATTGATTATAACCTATCTAATCTAATCTAATCTAATCTAATCTTAATCTAATCTCATGACTTATATGGTTGAATTACTGATGCCACTTGTTCTAGCATCTAATTCATTTATTTTTAATACTAAGATTAGTTGAACGCAGATTTTCTATCCAATCTCAGACCTCCCAATGCCACTGTGTTTAATGGACTTGCAAAATCACACAGACTGCTGGCTGTTTGGAGAATGGGTAACCCGCCCACCTCTAGCAGCCTACATCAACTACTGCCAATCCTGTAGATAGCTGCCTCTGGCAGTTGCCAAAGGTCAGTGCCTAAGTGGCTGGTAGCAGTTCCATTAAGTGGCTGGTAGCAATAAGGCAGTAGGGCGTTATGAATATGCTTCATCACTTCTTAGAGTTTGATGTTTATGTTGTACCATATTAATGGGAGATAGGTGTGTAGTATTGAGCAGGCTATCTGGGCTTTAAAGGGTAGCACCAGCAGCTACCCTTTAAGAGGGTAGCACAGGCAGCATGGGGCATTGAGGCAAGTGTTATCAACGGCTCAGGTGCTATATAGAGTGGAGGACAGTGCCTTATGCCTCCCAGCTGAACTTGGGTGTGACTAAGGCCACTTTTAAATGAGGCACTTAGAAGCACATCCTGAGCCCCGCGTTCAAGGAGAAAGCCATTCAGGGAGTGTTTACACACTCCCCACGCTACCAGAAGTGACGTACCTCGTGTTCTCGGCAGCGGCGTTTGGAGACGCGGGGCTTTGAAGAGGCGTGTTCTGAAAGCCTCACTTTGCAGGCTTTCAGAATGCACCTCTTCAAAGCGGGTGCAACTCCAGTCACTGCCAAGAATGGGCGCTATGTCACTTCCGGTAGTGCGGGGAGTGTGTAAACACTCCCTGCGGGGTTTCTCCTTGAACGCGGGGCTCAGGGGGCACTTCTAAGCACCTCATTTAAAAGTGGCCTCATTGAGTCAGGCCAAAGACTAAAAGTGAGAATGGAGAGCTCAGAAGAAGAGAGATCAAGGGCAGCTCTGGAGTTATGATAGAGAGGTAGAACAGAAAGAGAGAGGGAGAAGCAGAGCTTAAGGGTAGCTCAGGAAGTTGACAGAGTTGAGTCACTGGGAACGCCAGAGGTAAGAGTGCCAGATAAGGGTCCCAGGACTGGGAACTGGGATGGGAAAGGCTGGGTTGGTCTGGCTCCCACTCCTTCTCTAGGTGGATGAAGGGGTCTCATAGATGTGAAAGACATTGGTGTTAGGGTACAGACAAAAGAGCTGGCCACCAACAGTAAGAAGAGCACTTCAGGTTGGTTGTGGCAATAAAGCCAGCCATTAATAGGTTGGTGGTAGGGTGTAGGTGATAAGAGTCAGCCACCTTGAAGAAATATGGGGCACGGAGTAAAGGAGAGCCAATGTGCTGCTCCTGGGCCCTAGAATAAGGGAAATATTACAATGGACCTGGGCTGGGGAGGCCCACCAGGTCATCCAAACAGATCGTAGGGGTGGGACACTGGGGAGAATACTGGATACCGGATTTACTGGTATCGGATCTCCCCGGTATCGGATTTACCGGTATTGGCATACCAGATTTTTAACATTGGTCGCTTTATCATTTTTTTTACATTGCAGCCATTGAAGTCAATGGCCACAATGTAAAAAAACCCGGTAAAGCGGTCAATGTTAAAAATCCGGTATGCCGATACCAGTGAATATCGGATTATCAGATATAATCTGATACACCGATAATCAGTGTATCGGATTTATCCAGTACTGATATTCCCACCCCTAAGACGTACTATGGAGAATAAATGGATTGTAGGTGTGACCAAGGGAGGCCCACCAGATCCTAAGACATGACTGAGTGGGTTGGCTGTTGGGGAGGTGGAAGCCAGAATCGGTGGCAGGGAGGTGATAGAGGCAGTCACCCTGAGTTAAGAACAGAGGAAGAGCTAAATTGGTGGCAGGGAGGTGACAGAGCCAGTCACCTTGAGGAAAGTCAGAGGAGTTATGGGGTGTAGGTAAGTGAGCTGATAACTCCAGTAAACTGAGACAATAGCTGCAGAGTGCAGGCGGAGGAGCCGGCAGCCTAAATGATATAAATTGTAGATGAGGATTAGGGGTCACAGATGTAGGGAGAATCCCCAAGGGGGAAAGGGTGGCTCCAGGGACCCTTACGGTGGACTAAAGAGATATATGTTATACAATTGGGAAATGTATATGAATATTTGGGTGTAATTTGAGGGAATGTATGTAAAATGGGAGGAATGTATATATGTGTGAATTGAGGATATGCAGTACCCTGCTTCAAAATGGAGTAGAAGCTGGGCCTACTTTAATTTTTTATTTATTTATTTATTTATTTTAAAACTTTATATCCCGCCCCTCCTGCATAGCAGCTCAGGGCAGCTTATAATCTCAAAAAAAATAACACGTTAAAGTACAAATATAAAAGGCTCTTACAGGGGAGAGGTCATAAAAACAAAACAGAAACAAAACAAGAAACCCTCCCTTCCTATCCCTCACCGTCCCACCCTACCCATCTCCCTCACCAAGAGCCTGACGGAACAGCCAGGTCTTGCAAAGTTGTCTATTTTAGATAGACCTGTCTTTGCAAAAAAAAAAAAAAACCAAAAAAGGGGGGGTAGCAGGGCACAGCTTAATTGGGACGCTGGTCCTTTATTATTTTATTATTATTTTATCCATTTTTACCCCACCTACTCCTGCCTCAGGCAGCTCAAGACAACTCACAATCAAATATAAAACATATATAAATATAATACAATATAACACAGTAAAAATAAGAACAATAAAAGCAATAACAAATACATACAATTCAATCTGGTGTGTGACAAACACAAATAAATAACACCCCCCAAAACCTCCCTAAACCCCTCCGTGTCATCAAAAGTCTGGCAGAAGAGCCATGCCTTACATTGGTGCTGGAAGGTGAGAAGATTAGGGCTGAGATGGACGCCCACCGGGTGCAAGTTCCACAGCACTGGTGCAGCTGCCGAGAACACCTGCCTATCGGTCCCCATCAATATAAAATGAGGAACTTGCAAACCCACCTCCACCCCACCCCCAACGACTGTAGGGGCCTTCCTGGGACATGGGAAGTGAGGCGGTCCCTCAGATAGCTAGGACCCAGGCCATGTAGGGATTTAAAGGTTAAAACCAGCACCTTGAATCAGGTCCGGAAGACAATAGGCAGCCAGTGCAGAGCCCAGAGCACCAGTTGAACATGCTCCCAGCAACCCGTCCCCGTGAGCAGACGGACCAAAGCATTCTGCACCAGTTGCAGCTTCCGGACCATCACCATGGGCAGCCCCATGTAGAGAGCATTATAGTAATCCAGCCTCGAGGTGATAAATGCATGGATGATGGTGGCGAGATCAGAAACTGAGACAAAAGGATGGAGCCACCACACCAGATACATCTGGCGAAAAGCATGCCTGGCCACAGCTGACACCTGGATATTCATGCACAGCTGCATAAGATGACAAAACAGGGCAGACACCATCAATGGTGGGAGAACCCCCATCCCCCAGATCACCAATTCCACCGAGCATCACCTCTGAATTGTCAGGATTCAGCTTCAATCGGCTATTCCTCAGCCAGACCCCCACAGCCACCAAACACTGGGAAAGCATCGAGACTGCCGGGTCTAGGTCTGATGAAAAGGAGAGGTACAACTGAGTATCATCAACATATTGATGACCCCCCCCCCCATCGATGCACAGCCTCCCCCAGTGGCTGCATGTACACATTGAACAAGAGGAGGGACAGAATGGAACCCTTTGGGACCACACACGAGAGACCGCTGGGGGAAGAAGTATATTCCCCAGGACTACCCGCTGAGATCAATCATCCAGGACTGAATGGAACCACTGCAAAGTCATCCTGCCCACCCCGGCAAGGTCCCGCAGGTGGGTCACCAACACCTCATGGTTCACAGTATCAAAAGCCACTGAGAGATCAAGTAGAACCTGCAGGGTCAAACGCCCCCATCCAGTTCCACTTGCAGGTCATCAACCAAGGCCACAAGTGCAGTCTCAGTGCCATAACCCGGACAAAAGTCTGAGTGTGAGCAGTCTAGAAAATTGAAGCAGTCTAGATGCACTTGCAACTGACAGGCCACATCTTAAGTGACTCGGGCAGCCTGCCCTCCACAAAAGAAGAGTTGATAACCCTGGCCAGTAATGGCCCAACCATCTCCCTACTAGCCTTAACCAGCCAGGATGGGCAAGGATCAAGTTCACACATCATGGCCCAACAGACCCAAGCACATCCCCCACCTCAGCAGGCATCACCAATTGAAACTGATCCCTTAAACATGGACCAGATAGGGCATTCCTAACCTCAGGCTCCGGTACTGTCCCAATGGCAGAGTCGAAGTCGTGCTCAATGTGAACGATTTTATCCACAAAGTATGTCATAAACATGTCACAGCAGGCCGTGGAAAACTCCATATCTATGTGGAGATAGGCTGGACTAACCAAACCTCTCACCACCCAGAAATGCTCCACTCACCACCCAGATGCTATGATGGCAGCAAAAAACTACTTCTTTGCTGCCCGCACAGTCACAACATACCGCCTCAAAACCAGCTTATGTTGCAATCAGTCGTCTTCAGTGCGAGTCCGATGTCACCACCTCTCTAGAATCTCCCCTCATGTTTCAGCCCCTCAAGGTTCTCCATAAACCATGGGGGCCTCTAGGGATGTGCGAACAGAACTGAGTTCGGAAACTGGGTTCAGTTCAAAAATTGAGTTTGGTTCGAAAGTTCGGTTCAGTCGACCAAACTATTTGAGTTCAGTCGAATTCCGAACTGAGTTCGTACATTCAAAACTGGGTTTTTTTGCCTTCCAAACTGGTTCAGATTTGACCAAACAGTTCGGTCAAATTCAAGTTCGGTTTGAAAGTTCAGTTTGGTTGACCGAACTATTCGAGTTCGGTCCGAACTCTGAACTTCCGAACCGCATTCGCACATCCCTAGGGACTTCTGGTGCTGAAATGCGAGGAGCAAATGCCCCTATCAACGGACCCCCCCACCTCAAGGCCGGTGCAAAAAATCAGGTCTAGGATATTACCTCCATCATGAGTCAGGCCACCAACCACCTGAGACAGTCCCATGGTTACCATGGCCGCCATGAACTCACACTCCGCTCCCCCAAGACTGGCATTGGCGCTAATGCTTAAGTCCCCCAGAACAATCACTCTTGGGGACCGAAAAACCACCTCCAATACCAGCTCCACTAGAGCGTGCAGGGATGCTGCTGTACAGGTAGGTGTGTGGTATATGAGCAGCAGCCCTAATCTGTCTCCAGCCAAATCAACAACCAGATGGAGGCCCTCAATACCTGAAATAGTTTTCACAGGATACCTCCTCATAGACCATGTCAGACACACACACACTAGGGATGGGCGAACGCGGTTCGGAGTTCGGCCCGAACGCGGCCTGTTTGGATGACCGAACCTGAACCCAAATCTGAACCCGAACAGACCGACCTGAACTCAATTCCGAACGTCTAAATGACTGAACAGTTCGGTCAGTTCGGATCACATTTGGGTGGCAAAAAAAGGGTCACTGGAAGGTCAAACGTGACAGGGAGGGGTAGTCAGCTGAGGAGCAGACTTCCAGGCACCAGGGGTGGAGAGGCTTGCAAGAAACAAAACTA
>QEPC01001423.1:2627529-2661998 GCA_003113815.1 Sphenodon punctatus | reverse complement strand
GCCGGGGGTTCGGCTGCACGTCTGTTGTGCTGCCACGGCCCGCGATGGTGCGGCCCAGTTCCGGCCCGTGGTCCCGTTCCCGGCACGTCTGTTTGGGTTGTTTTCAAACCCCCGGGCGTGGTTGCGCTGCTCGCCCCCCCTGGTGGTTCGCTGTGGTGAACCAGCCGCCCGTAACATCTGAAAGTACCCATTTAAGCTCTGCCTCCCATATTCTTAGAATTACTGGGGGGGATGCTTGTGGGGGCATGTCCCCCTCTATAATTACTCACATGGTTGAAGAGCCTAATTCATTCTTAGTGAAATTCTATTAGGAGATAATGGAGTTACATATGAGAAGAATTTAGCACTAAGAGCTTTGCACTAGGCAATCGATTATTGTTGTTACTTGCACCTACACACTGTAGATGTCATGGTGAAATTTCACCAGTAGGGTAGCTAGATATGCAAATTTTAGAGGACACTTATGAGAAATATAGTTTGCAGGGCTGCAGTCTCACCAGTGCAGCCCTGCAAACTGTATTCTTCATAAGTGTCCTCTAAAATTTGCATATCTGGCCTCCCTAGTCACCAGCAACTTCCCACCCATTGTCTCACATTCTCTGGGCATGGAGATTCAGGGTTTTGTCTAGTGTCCAGCAGGACCTGTGAGATTCAGTGCTCCAAGCTGCAGAGACAGTGTTACCACAGGGTGACCCAAGCATCTGCTTTGGGCTCCACTATTTTCTCTACTTCTGGGGGCCACACATGTCCCCTGTTTTCACCAGGGAAGGTGCAGGGTCTCCAGTCCCTCTGAGCAGGGCACCAAACATGACCAGCTCTAGGGCCCTGCAGAGAGGGTCCATGGGGTGCCAGCCACCAGGGGTCCCATATTTTATCTTCATCCTGGGCCTCACAAATTCTAAGGTCAGTCTTTCTCCAAGGAACAAAGAGCTTGTTTTACATAGCAGACTAATACTTTTGCTTCTATGATTTTGTGTTTTGTTGTACCGTTTCTTGATTTCTTCAATATATTTTTTTTAGAGTCTTGGGCACTTTTTTGAAGAAAGAGATTTTCTGAGGACATTTCAAGACTTTATAGACAGTGATAGATTGGAAAATTTTCTAGCGCACCCCCTCCAGAAGGGGAAAGGACCAGTTAGGATGGTCTGCCCTCAGAGACTGATGGACCCCAAGTGGTTCCAGGAGGTCCTGAGGGAGTTAACCTTGGATTTGGATGGTCACTCTGTGGATGAGCTAGTCCAGCATTGAAACAGCTTGCTGGAGGAGGCTATTGACAGGGTGGCTCCAAGACGCCTTCTGCCTCGGTCTCGTCACTGCAGGGCCCCTTGGTTTACTGAGGGGCTGCGGTGTATGAAGCGAGTAGGCAGGAGACTGGAGTGACGCTGGCGTCGGACTCAATCTGAATCCGACCGTCTTCTCCATAGGGCCCATTTGCGTTCCTCTGGTGAGGCTATGAGGACGGCAAGGAAGGAGTTCCTTGCTGTCCTCATAGCGTCTGCGAAGTCACGCCCGGCGGAGCTGTTTTGGGTGGTGCGGGGGCTGGTCAGTCTGGCCTCCCTCTGCCTGGATGGGGACTTGTCCCAGGCCCGCTGTGAAGAGTTTGTCAACTACTTTGCAGACAAGATTGCTCGGATCCAGACCGACTTTGACGTTGGATTAGGGGCAGTAGGGGAAGAGCGCGAGGGGACGGATGTCCCGTCTGGTCCAGCTTTGTGGGGGGAGTTTCAGGAAGTGACGCCGGTCAATGCTGTGGATGTTTTGGGGTCTGTGAGGGCCACCTGTTGTGAACTTGATCCATGCCCGTCCTGGGTGGTGAAAGCCTCCAGGGAGACGTTGGGGACAGTGCTGGTGAAGGTAGTGAACGCATCCTTGCAGCAGGGGAGGCTGTTGCCTTGCCTCAAGGAGGCTGTGGTGTGCCCCCTGCTGAAGAAACCATCTTTGGACGTGGGTGCGCTCACCAGTTACCGACCTCTCTAACCTTCCCTTTTTAGGGAAGGTTATTGAGCGGGCAGTGGCACTCCAGCTCCAGGTGCATCTGGATAGCATCGGTTTCCTAGACTCTTTTCAATCGGGGTTCCGTCCCAGCTATGGCACTGAGATGGCATTGGTAGCCTTGGTAGACAACCTCCGCCGGGAGATGGACGCAGGATGTTCAACATTTCTCATCCTGCTAGATCTCTTGGCCGCCTTTGATACCGTGGACCATGGGCTGCTATTGAGATGGCTGGGTGTCCTGGGGGGTCTGGACAGGACTGTTCTTGAATGGTTCCGTTCATTCCTCTCGGAGAGAAGCCAGTCGGTGGTGTTGGGGGATGAGACATCACGCCCCCGCGCCTTATCATGCGGCGTTCTGCAGGGTTCTATTCTGTCTCCATTATTATTTGATGTATATATGCAGCCCTTGGGGGAGGTCGTGAGAGGGTTCGGGGTGCGGTGTCACCAGTATGCTGATGATACTCAGCTGTACCTCTCTTTTTCAACTGACCCAGACCCTGCTGTCTCGTTGCTATCCCAATGTTTGGAGGCCATGGCGGAATGGTTGTGGCAGAGCAGACTGAAGTTCAACCCCGATAAGATGGAGGTGATGTTGGTAGGGAGAGCGAGGGAGGCAGTGGCCCCCCTAGTTGGGGGGGTTCACCCTCCTATAGCTCAGCAGGTCCGGAGTCTGGGGGTGATTCTGGATGCAGACCTCTGCCTGGGGCGGCAGGTGGAGGCAGTTGCTAAGACTGCTTTCTGCCAGTTGTATCTAGTGCGTAGGCTGTGTCCGTTCATCTCCAGCCCAGACCTGGCCTCCCTCATCCATGCTTTCGTCACCTCGAGGCTGGACTATTGTAACGTGCTCTACGTGGGGCTTCCCTTGTTCCTGATTCGGAGGCTGCAGCTAGTGCAGAATGCGGCGGCTCGTCTCCTGACGGGGACGGACCATCGGCAGCATATTACTCCTGTGCTCTGAGCTCTGCACTGGTTGCCGATAGCATGCTGAGCCAGGTTCAAGGTTTTGGTGTTGATCTATAAAGCCCTTCACGGTCTGGGCCCCTCATACCTCAGGGACTGCCTCACCCTCCGTGCCCCAGAGCGGCTCCTTTGGTCTGCCAGGGATGCCTTCTTGGAGGTCCTCCGTGTTAAGCGGGGGGCCACAATGGAGAGGGCATTCTCGGTGGCCAGACCGCGCCTTTGGAACTCCTTTCCGGAGGAAGCTCACCTGGCCCCCAGCCTGTTGACATTCCAATGAAGTTGTAAAACCTGGCTGTTCGCCCGGGCCTTTGTGGAGGGTGCAGGAGACTGGGGTGGGGGTGGAGGGGGTGGTAAGGGGATTTTTTAGCCCCCCACCTTATTTATTCATTGTTTATTTATTATTGTTTAAATGAAGGTCCTGAGCCCTGTTTTAATGATTTGTATGATTATTGATGGTTTAAAATTGTTTTTATGTACACTATTTTATTTTATTGTTGGAAGCCGCCCTGGGCTGCTCGCAGGAGGGGCGGGGTACAAATGTATAAAATAAATAATATAAATAAAAACTTATCTCCATCTCCTGTGTAGGGAATGTCTGGGAAGCTGTGGGAGGCAGGTTATTATTATTTAGACTTTCCTTCAATACCTCCTCACTGTTTTTTCCAGCTGAACTAAAACTGAGAAAGGAAAGTTGGAAGGAATTAAGGTTCCAAGCAATCTGGAAGGTTGAGTGATTTAGAGATCCCAAAACATGTTCTTGGTTGGGGGTTTTGGTCTTTCCTACGGTGTTTCCATTCAGTCATAATGATAAATCCATTAAAATCAACTGCAGGTTGAAATACCATCCCAGTTCTACTACAGACATTCATGAAGTTGCATATTCCAGCAACTACCTGAGAATAGCCTTCCACCAGCTGTTGCCAAATGATAACATGTTTCCATGGGCTCTTGGATCATAGACCAGAACTGGGGTGGTGCATTTATTTATACATAACAGCAGTTATGAAATAGTGGCAGCTCAGTATTGGCTGTGACCATGATTTCTTCAATCCTATCCATTGTAAGCGTGTATTGGGACACACATTTCTGCAAACAGATGTAATGACCAATGTGTGTTTAGTGTTGAAAAGAAATGGCTAGCATGACATCTGGTAACTCTTTTTTAGGCTAGCCTGCTAAGTCCTGTCACAGGACTGGGGTGTGCATGTCGTTTTTGTTATTACAATAACGATAATGAAAATGACAATAACAAAAAACAAAAAATAATAATAATAAAAATAGAAATAAAAATGACATTTTGTTTTTGAGATGAAGGGAAAAAAATGAAAAACATATTTCTGGCTATAACATTTTTGTTTCTTATTTTATTGTGATGACATTTGGGGTGCTTGTACCCCCCAATGGAGGGCATTGTGTGTACCAATCTCTGAAATTATTTGATAAAGGAAACAGATTTTAGAAGCAATTTAATGTTGTGATTTTAAGAAAGGCACCATACACATTCATGGCTACAACTTCTTTATCTTCCATCCAATTTGCATGAACCCTATGAATTTCATGTCGCTGCACAAGCTTAACACACCTGCCAATTTTCAGAAGGATTGGAGGAAGGGTCCAGCTGGTATAAGACATTAACTTGAAAATACATATCCAGCTGTATCATTTGTATATTCCATTCTGTTTACAAGAAATTTGGCAGGAATATATCACATACCTTCCTTGTCATCTCTACTAAACTACAGAACAATTTGATAAAGGGACCCAATTATATAAGCAATTGAAGTTGTCCCCTTGAAGACCATTATTCAGATAAACAGCAGCACATGCAGTGCCAGTCAGAGGCAGGCACCTGGCAAGGCAGGGGGAGAGAGGATGTAGGAAGGAGGACGTGGTACAACCCAAAGACTGACAGACACATTCTGCTCTCTATTGGCTCTATCCTAAACAGATGCTTCTGACTTCTCAGTCACTTCCCTGACTTCCCTCTATTGGTTCTTTCCTAAACAGATGCTTCTGACTTCCCAGTAACAAGTGGTGGAGAGATACTGGGATGGTCACAGCACATAATGAGGATATTTGGTTGACATTTCTGCTGACCATTTGGCATCACAAACCGATCTTATATCACAGTGGCAGGTAAGAGAATGCCTGGCATATGCTCCTTCTATGCATTTGCTGTGAAGGTGTATAAAATTGGGACCCTTTATCACATCTTTCTTATGTTTGGCAGAGATGATTGTGAAAGTGTGATATACAGCCCTGCCAAATGTCATGTACACTGATTGGACTACAAAGATGTTACACTCAGACATACATTTATAAGTTAATTTCTTATACCACTAGGACCCTTTATCCAATCCTTCTGAAAGTTTGCAGAGATAGTAAATATGGGAACGGGTATAAACATGCCAAATTACATCTACATTAAATGTGAGGCAAAGAAGTTACAGCTAAGAATTTATATGAAGATATCTGCAAAATAAATTAATTCAACTGCTTCTAAAATTGTATTCCTTTATCCATTCTTTTAGAAATTTGGTATGCATAATTCCTTCCACTGGAGGTATAATCCTTCCATGTTCTAACCAAATATATTGAAAAACAAAAAGGTTACAGCCATAAATGTGTTTTCAATTGAAACCAATGGAAAACGAAAGCAAAAATGAAAATGACAATTTGATATTTATGAAAACAAAAACGGCAGATTTAAATAATGAAAAAAAAATGAAAAAGCAGAAAACGAAAACAACCTGGGCCCCTGGTGCACACCTCTGTCACAGGATGCATGTTGTTCATATAGAAAAGGAGAGACTCATCCTTTGTAGCCTGAGGAATCTGCTGGTATTCATTTTCTGAAACAGTTTCTGTTCTGTTTTCTATGTATTCCCTTGGGGTTTGAGGGGATAACAGAATGCCAGACATTTTCCAATGTGTTTGTAATATGCATATATTTTAGTAATGCTATCTTTTTGATACAATTGAACTATAATGTATTGGATTTGGTCTGATTCATCTAGATAACTGATGCCTTATCATGTGTTGTTTTGTATACATTCAGTATGTATTTGTATCGAAGCAAGGGGCTATAGCGAAAGCTTTGCCATTAATAAATTGACACTTGACACTTGAAACAAATTTCTCATCATAGCGCACAAAGAAATTATTTGCTGTCAAGAAAAATCTCTTCCTCATATTTGTGATTTTCTTTCAGATACCAGTTAATCCATTCCTTTGATAATAGAAAGCTGGACTCTGTTTTAATTGCTGTAGTACAGATTTTCCTTTGGCTACACTTACTTTCCAGTATCTGTCTCCAACTATGATAGTAATTACTAGTATTTGCATAGTGTCTTCCATCCCATAGAATCCCCAGGCAATTTACAAACTTTAAACTATATTATGGAGCAGCAGTCACCATAATAAATGCAGTTTGCAACTGAGTTGCAATGTACGTTGATTTCCCCAGTTCTGAAAATTATCAGTATATCGATCCCCCCATAATTCCTGAGAATGCAGGTCTGTCTTTTATGTGGAAATAAGTGTGGCTGTGGGAAGTAATGTGCTATTGTTCATAATGTTAATCAGCTTAGTAGATAATATAGACCCCTCTATCATTCTGACTCCAAGTCACTGAGGGGAATCATTTGTGCCTAGGAAAAGGGTATAAGAACCAATCTAAGAGAGTTAATGACCACTCATGTGTAGCTGCAGTTTTAATGAAGAGGAAATGGAATATATCAGAGTGCAATGTAGCTATTTAATTATTCTACTTTTTTTTTTTTTTTTTTAAAGAAAGAACTTTTTAGCTTCCATGCCTGTTTTCTTGTTATTCCCACTGGCAGGTTCTTGCCCTGAATAATTCAGAGGATTTGGTAGCCTGTGTCAACTATAACCCCAAAATCGCAAAACTTATAAAACTCAATTTAAAGTTTTTCACCTTAAGCAAGTCATTTAATAAATTATGCATTTCTCTCTAATAAGCATTTTCAAATGGACTGCAAACAGCCCAGATGCTATCCCCTGATACTATTCATTTTCACATTAAAGGAAGAAAAAAGAGCTGAATATGGTATAAATATTCTCCCAGCCAAGCATCTGAGTGCCTTTTCTCTGGATTTAACCCCAGGAAACTATGGGCCCTATAGAACAACCATTATAAGTTCCTGAAATCAGCAGTAGTCTCCACTGCAGGAAGAAAAGGAGAAGTAAATATCCAATCAAACTTATAATGATTGCTCTGTGAATTTTTCCAAAGATATACATTTAAATCTAATTTTACTGAGAGAAGTTCAGAAGAAGGAATAATCAACAAAGTCTGCTAATTAGGAACGGGCCCTTCAGCATTTGGGATTACACTTTTTAAATGAGTGATGGGCCTGAGCTGCAAAATTTAGTGCAGTTGGGGTCTGATTTTGAACTCTCCAAAGTTCAGGGTTCATCAGATTTAGGGGTTTGGTTTAGGCTAGTATACAGATATTCACCAACTTGGAACTGTGGGTCCTAGTTCACCTGAGTTTCCAAAACATGTCAATCTTTTAGCTATTCCCCTCAGTTCTTCAGCTGCACCCCTGAAGAGTCAGGCAATTACTCTGCAGGAATTTCTCAAGAATTCTTCTAGGGGTGTGCAGAAGGCACGTTATTCATTTCCGTTTTTGTTTTTGTTTGGGGCGGGAGGGGGTTCATAAAGGAAAACATTTGTTTTGGGGGTTTTTTGGGTTTTTTTTCCTATTCAAAAAAAACTTTAAAACCACTGCGCATTCACAAAATGGCCACTGGACCATTCTTCACATGCACAGCCCCTTTCCAAAATGGCACCAGCAGCGTCGGTGCTGTAGGTGTAAGGCCTCTATTTTCCATTTTGGCCCGAAGTACACTAGCTTCCAGTGCCAAATTCCCGAGGACTGTAAAACAGTCTTCTGAAATTTATTTATTTATTATTATTATTTTTATTAGCATTTATATAGCGCCAGCGATGTACCTGATGCTTTACAGAGAATAAGATTGACATGGTCCCTGCCCGAGAGCTTACAATCTAAAGAGAGGGGGAGGGGAGACAGGGAAGGGGGAAGCAGAGTGAGAGAAAAGGGATGTGACATTCATGAGGATGCGAGAACTCAGGTACACGTTCTTGGCTTGATTACAGTAAATTGGGAGTTTTCAGATAACAGGTGATTAGCAGGAGTTAGAAAGGGCAGAACGGAAGAGGTGGGTTTCAAGGAGGGACTTGAAGGCATGGAGGATGGGAGCAAGGTAGACGAGGGCAGGGAGGGAGTTCCACGCATGCAGGTCAGCGAGGGAGAAGGGACGAAGGTGGTTGGGGGAGCAGGGGAGGCGTGGGAGGGCGAGGGAGGGGATGGAGGAGGAGCGGAGTGCTCGAGCAGGGGTTCGGAGGGAGATCAGGGCAGAGAGATATTGTGACCAATACTTCTATTTCCATCTGTATTCCTTCTTTTGTTAATCATTTATTCTCAGACATACTGCATTTTTATATCCGGCATTTGAACCAGTAAGTAAAAATGTTAAACCTCTTTAGAATGTAATCCAACGAGACGATAGCCCTCTGCAGTCTGGGTTTGGTCCATAGAGCCGCTACTCACGGTTGTTGTGTCGAGCCTAATAAACAGGCAGCCCCCTGTGTGTATTTCATGTGCTTGCGGGAATCCTCCCCCCCCCCNGGGAGCGAGGTTGTGAAGGGCTGAATGGAACTTCACAAGAGCTGAAGTAGTCCAGACACATCTCCCCTGATTTGGTGCCATGAAGACACTTTGTATCCAAACTATTGGGCATGATTAATAGTCCTCAAAGTTGTGTGATACAATTGGTTAATTGTGCTGAGAACTGATTGTCCTGAAAGAGGAGGTATCTTAATGATAAGTATGTATAGTATCCATTTGGTTTCTGACCAATCATCTTTGATCTTTATGGTTCTTTGTCTTAAACCTATAAGAGGTCACTGGTTTGGGCCCCCTTTTGTACTCTCTTTCTATAAGCTGTTCAAGTACTGATGCTAGTCCACGGCTGGTATTGGTCTAGGTGTTTTGCATTCACCCTTGTGTCTCGATTCTGTTGTCTTTCCCCCAAAGGACAGGGTTAACATTTTGGCCCAGAGATCCAACAGGCACCAGTTTGGAAAATGGCAGCTAGTCTGCGCATGCGAAAAATCACCAGCGCACATGCGCAGACTGGCTGCTCTTTTCCAAAATGTCATCGACATTGCCGGCACCAATTTGGGAAAGGGTGAACAACCACAGAATGGTTGGTGGTCATTTTGCACATGCTCAGGTTTTTTATTTTATTTTATTTTTATTTTTGTAATGAAAACAGTCTTTTTTCTTCATTTTTGTCTGTTTTCGTTACCCTAACTTGTCATTTTCATATTTTAATTACTAAAACAAACAGGTCATTGTTTGTAACTGAAAAATCAAAAATGAATTTCTCACCCCTACATTCTTCCAGTCCAGCTCATGATAACACTTGTCTGAACCTGCCCTATACCAATTGAAATAGTATAGAAGGACAGCTGTAAAGAATTCCAGCAATAAGAAAAGTTATCAGGCTGGATGGAGAAAGGCATTATAAAATCCTGCACTTTGGGAGGCTCTAGGACAAAAGAAACTTGGTATCATTTTAAATAAGTGCTTCTGTTCAATCATCTGAGTTTACACAGTGGGACATGGCATTTGGAGACAGGGCATTACAAATTAATATAGCTTTAAACACACTGTGTTCCCTTAAATGACACCTTTTGGTAGTTTACTTAGCTGTTTTACCATTAGTTGCTGTCACATCACTAATCCTTGTGAACGTCTCCCATGGCTTCATTTGGGAAAATGCAGTCCATATTACATTGTCCCTTGCTTTTAATCGTCTACATTTTAAGAATCTAATACTTTGGGAAGCATTTTGTGCAGTGATAGGAACTAAGTGACCATTTAACCCCTTGTGAAAGATTCACTTGATTGTGTACTTGAGTGAGTACACTGTACAGATTCAATCCTACTGTGCCTAATACAATATGAGAGAAATAGCCAGGTTCCATCTAGCTCATATAACAGCAACCACTGTTCAGAACTGGGTGCTTTCTTTCACACTGAGGACTCTGCTAGCACAATAGAGCCCTTTGCATTCTCTAGAAACAGCTGACACACTCAAACACAGAACTGATTGCACAGAAAAGCCTATCGAAGGCTCAGTAAGAGATGGGGAACAAATCCATGCGTTTTTACTCACGGTGACCTTCATACATTCTCCTTGAGAATATAAAACATTTTCTGAGTAACAATTCGCCCTTGCTGCCCAGTGACCAGTTGCAATAGAAAAGAAAATGGAACATTTCAGTAGGTAAATCCCTGCTGCACCCACACCTTGACTATGGTGTACAGTTCTCTTTAATCTCTCTCTCGCTTAAATGACTTTGTCGAACTGGAAAAGTTGCAGAGAAGGGAAACAGAAATGATCATGATCTGGAACTAGAAAACTCACAATTTTGAGAACCTGAGATCTCAGTCCCAGAACAAGTTCTTGGGCAAGAAAATAAAATAATAATTAAAAAGATCATTGCACATGCATTTCATATGCGCAAAATGGCTGCTGCCCTTAACCAAAATGGCAGCAATAGCATCACTGCCATTTTGGTTAAGGACAGCAGATTTCACATGCATAAAGGTCCACCAAACTGTTTTGCATATGTGCAAAATGGCTGCTACCATTAACCAAAATGTCAATGACACTATTGCCACCATTTTGGTTAAGGCACCGGCCATTTTATACATGTGCAAAACAGTCCGGTGGTCATTTTGCAGATGTAGAATGATTTATTTATTTATTTGTTAAAAAAAACACATTTTCTCATGAAGAACTCGGCGAGACAGTCCCGGTTCTCAATTTGTCCAAGAGGAACCAAGAACTGGGATTTCAATGAGTTTTCTTGCTTTTGTAAGATCTTGTTTCAGCCCTGTCTGGAACAGCTTCCTCATAAGGAGAGGTTCAAAAGATTAGGAGTCTTCATCTTCAAAAAGAGATGAGTGAGTGTGATATGAGAGAGATTTATACAATCATGAGTGGTGTAGAGAAAGTAAATAAGGAGATGCTGTTTACCATTTCTCAAAATACTAGAACCAAGGGACACATAATAAAATTAACAAGCAGCAGGTTTAAAACAGGAATAATTAAAGTGCAGTTTCACACAATAGACAATTAATCTGTGAAATCCTTTGCTAGGGGATGTTGCGATGCCAATCATATAAACGGTTGCCAAAAAGGATGAAAAAACCACCCATTAGTGGTTATTAGCCCAAATGGCCAGGATACAACCTCTGACTACCAGAAGCTAAGAGTGAATGACAGGGGAGTGATCTCTCAAAAATCCTGTGAAACAAAGAGGTATGGCCCAAGCTGTTTGTGAGCACCTGACTTTAGACAAGGATTAGCAAAGGGGACAAAAGAAGTCATACTGCCATTGTAAGTTAGGAGCCATCTATTAGTTGCACCATATCCATGCCTTCCTATTCTCTCCTCCAAGTAAACAGTGTCAGAATCATAATGTTAAAATACAAAAGATAAAATCACATAATACCCTATAACTCTCCCCCAACCCAAATTCCTAACACTGCCTGTTAAAATGCCTGGCCAAATAAATAGGTCTTATACTTCCTCTGGAAGATGCTGAAGTTAGGGCTTTGCTTGAACCTCAAAGGGAAGGGAGTTTCAGAGCTGTGAAGCAGCCACTGAGAATGCTTCTCTGAGGACCCAAGTCAAATGGACCTGGAGCAATGATGAAACTTGCAAGAGAGCACTTTTGGCTGATTGTACAGGTCACAAAGGGACATAAGGGATGAGGCAGTCCTTTATATATGTATGTAGGGCTCCAGTCGTTTAGAGCTTTATAGGTCAAAATCAGCACCTTGAATTGTGTTTGGAATGTTATTGGCAGCCAGTGCAGTCTCTGGAGTACTGGTGCAATGTTTTCCCAGTAACCTACCCCTGTCAGAAGGTGGGCCACCTGGTTTCTGCACTGGCTGCAACCCCTGAACAGTCTTCAAGGGTAGCTCCATATAGAGCACATTGCAGTAGTCTAGCCTCAAGATAATAAAGGCATGGATGACTGTGGCCAGGTCTATATCTGAAAGAAAGGGTCTTCTCACTAGGAGGATTTATTTATTTATTTATTTATTTATTTATTTCATAGTACTTTATGCCTCACCCTCCTGCACAATAGCAGCTCGAGGCAGCTCACAACATTTAAAAAAATAAATAAATCAACAATTAAAATTACAGCTAAAATTTAAAGCATAAAATTACTAAAAAGCGGATCGAAGCCTCTCTCCTACCTATCTCCCTCCCCAAAGGCCTGGCGGAACAACCAGGTCTTACACTGTCTTCGGAAGAGGGGAGGTCCAGGGCTAAGCAGACCAAGCGGGCCTCCATTGGAAGGGAATTCCACAGCCTAGGTGTGGCCACCGAGAACACCCTTCCCATCGTCGCCACCAGGGAAACCCAGGGGACCTTGAGTTGGGAGTTCCCGGCCAACCGCAAGGACCACTGCATGGCCCGGGGTGTGAGGTGGTCCTGCAGGTAAGTGGGACCCAGGCTGTTTAGGGCTTTATAGGCCATCACTAACACCTTGAATCGAGATCGGAAGACAATAGGCCGCCAGTACAGAGAATGGAGCACTAGTGTAATGTGCTTGTGATGACCCATCCCCATCAGGAGACAGGCCACTGCATTCTGCACCAACTTCAGCCTCCAGACCAAGGGTAGCCCCACATAGAGTACATTGCAGTAGTCCTATCTAGAGGTAATGAAGTCATGGATGATGGTGGCCAGGTCAGAGTCTGAGACATACGGCTGTCAGCCGTAGCCGTTGCACGAGATGTAACTGGCGAAAAATGCTCCCCACCACAGATGTCACCTGGGAATCCAGGCAGAGCTGTGAATCAAGGAGCACCCCCAGACTACAGACCTGAGTAGCTAAAGGGGGACAGACCCCATCAATGACAGGAGCCACCACCCCCTCAGCCCTACCCACCAGCAGCACCTCCATCTTGTCGGGATTCAACTTCAGATGGCTCGCCCTCATCCAATCCACCACGGCCGCCAAACACTGGGTAAGCACTGAGACTGCCAGGTCTGGGTCATCAGAAAAAGAGAGGTAGAGTTGTGTTTAATTGGAATACTGATGACATTGTATGCTGAACCCTCTCATGACCTTTCCCAAAGGCTGCATGTATATGTTGAACAGGAGTGGGGGGGACAGACTAGAACCCTGCGGGACTCCATGTGTGAGGTTCTGGGGAGATGATGAACACTCCCCAAACACCACTCACTGAGTTCTCCTGGCCAGGAATGAGCAGAACCATTCAAGAACAATTCCTCCCACCCCAGCCTGGTCCCGCAGGCAAGCCACCAACATCTCGTCGTCAACAGTATCAAATGCTGCTGACAGATCTAATAAAATCAAAAGAGATGATCTGCCCTGATCTAATTCGTGGTGCAGATCATCAACCAAGGCCACAAGCGCAGTTTCAGTGCCAAATCCAGGACAAAAGTCGGACTGCAAGGGATCCAGAAAACTGACCTGATCCAGATTCCCCTGAAGCTGCTGAGCCACCACCTGTTCAATAACCTTCCCTAAAAAAGGAAGGTTAGAGACTGGTCCATAGCTGGCAGAGCAGCCAACATCAAGAGACAGTTTCTTGAGCAGAGGTCGCACCATCGCCTCTTTAAGGCGGCCCGGCACTCTGCCCTCCCTAAAGGAGGCATTGACAATCCCAGCAGCAATGACCCTAACGTCTCCCAGCAGGCCTTGACCAGCCAGGATGGGCATGGATCTAATTCACAACAGGTGGTTCTAATCACCTCAAGAACATCCTCCGCGTCAGCGGGCAACACCACTGAAATTGATCCCATGAAATCGGACAAGGTGGGGCCTCCAGTTCACCCGCTGCTATAATTGCGGCGTCAAATAGATTTTATCCATTAAAAAGTCAGCAAACATGTCACAGCAAGCACTGGAAGATTCCAGTTGCACTGACCAGCCCCTGCACCACCAGGAAACACTCAGCTGGCCACGACTTCGCAGATGCTATGAGGATAGCAAAGAACACCTTCTTTGCTGCTCGCACAGCTACAGCATATACTTTTAAACTAGTGTAAACTAGCTGCAATTGGTTGGCTTCAGTGCGAGTATGGTGTCACCATCGCTCTAACTAGGGCTGTAGTGGAATACCGCTGTGGCAGCTGTTACTGATGGAAATCCCTATTCTGCGCATCGTAGCATGGTTCGGCAGAGACAGCTTTCCGATGGCTGCAGCTGCGGTTTGCCGCAAATGGTGCCACGGCATTGCGACTGGTTAACGGAAGCGAAACTTTTGCGGATTTTAATAAAAAGCAGCAACAACTCCCCTTTCCATTGATCACAGAATCTTTGTGGTTATCTGATCATTGTATCATGTTTACGCCACCTGGAATACTCGGTACCACGAGCCCCGGAAGCATGATCAACTCTCAGACCCTGTTGATGATACTCGTATGCCCAATTTCATTGGCTAGGACTTTCCCAGAGAGACATGTACCGCCTTCACCATTAAGTATAAATAGGTGTGTTTCTAGATTTCTTCTCCCTCTTGATCCCCAATCGCAGTGAGAGTGAATGACTGTTGGAGCCGCGCCGCCAGTGTCTGTGTTTATTAACACACTCTGATCTCCCACACTCTGCGACAAAACACTGCATTGCGACTCGAGGAGAGAAAGTCCTATCCTTTCCTAGTTCATAGCATACCATCGATTTTGGATAAGTGCAGACTACACACAACATAAAGAAGGTTTTGTGTAAGTGCTTGAACTTTTCTGCTAATTCTGCTAAACTGTGCTTTCTTTACCTGCTAATTTAGTGCTAAAGCAGCTAAAGTAATTCTGCTACAGCTACACTTTACATTTTCCATTATCCTTTTTTAAAATAAATGTACACATATGTTGGTTGCTGCTAGCCTTTTAGTGTTTACGCATATGTTTATTGCTCAGTTTGTGCTTATGTTCATTTTGTTCATGATAATGGCTGTTGGTTGGATGGATGGTGGGATCATTGGATTATTTGTGAAAACTATGCTGTTGGGTTGATAACTGTGGCTGTCCCGAGTCTTTTGTTGTGAACGGTGGCAAACGGCAACCGCAGCTATCGCCTCCCCCCCATGCTCTCCCATGACTGACTCCCCTAGCATCCCCCCCTGCCTATTCCCGCATGTGCTCTGGAGTCCCTGCTCCACACTCGCCGGTGGCTTCGCAGCTACTGACTACCGCCCCCCCTCCTGGCTCTCTATTGATTGACTCTCCCGGCAGCCCGCCCATGCCTATTTCTCCATGTGCTCCCCCAAGTCCCTGCTTCAGGCTCGCCGGTGGCTTCCGCAGCTACCGGCTATGGCCCCCCCTCCTCCTGGCTCTCTATTGAGTGACTCTCCCGGGAGCCCCCCTGCCTATTCCCCATGTACTCCCTCCCAACCCGAGTCCCTGCTCCAGGCACACCGGCAGCTTCCACAGCTTCCGCAGCTACTGGCTACGCGCCCCCTCCTCCTGGCTCTCTATTGAGTACTCTCCCAGCAGCCCCCCTGCCTATTCCCCATGTGTTCCCTCCCGACCCGAGTCCCTGCTCCAGGCTTGCTGGCGGCTTCCACAGCTACCGGCTACTACCGCCCCCTCCTGGCTCTCTATTGAGTGACTCTCCCAGAAGCCCCCCCCGCCTATTCCCCATGTACTCCCTCTCAACCCGAGTCCCTGCTCCAGGCACACCAGGAGCTTCCGTGGCTTCCGCAGCTACTGGCTATGCCCCCCCTCCTCCTGACTCTCTATTGAGTGACTCTCCAGGCAGCCCCCCCCATTTCCCATGTGCTCCATCCTGACCTGAGTCCCTGCTCCAGGCTTGCCGGCGGCTTCCGCAGCTACCAGCTACTACTGCCCCCCCCGGCTCTCTATTGAGTGGCTCTTCTGGCAGACCCCCACATCTATTCCCCATGTGCTCCCTCTCGACCTGAGTCCCTGATCCAAGCACACTGGTGGCTTCTGTGGCTTCCGCAGCTACCGGCTACGCCCCCCCCGGCTCTCTATTGAGTGACTCTCCAGGCAAGCTTCCCTTGGTTATGTGGTGCAGCAGGGGGCATGGCGGTCAGTGGCCCTTCCCTGGTGCGTCCCGCAATCCACCGCAGTGTATGGAAACAGCGAAATCAGGCAGTGCTTTTTTAAAAAAGGAAAAAATCCCCACTGCAGAGGCATGCCTTGAGGTCACTGCCTTGTAAACAATGGTTCTGCGAGCTGGCTCCTAACATTCTCACAAATGGGACACGCTCGGGCGCCATTATACACACAGTCATATCAAGCACAACTTACTAGTTTGAACAATCACACGAACGATGACAGTCTCGAGCCCACACACAGTAAACAAAGCGCCTTCTCATTGGCATTTGTGACAATGTTCAGAGACATCGCAAAGAACATTGTTTACAAGGCAGCAACCTTATGTTGTTCTTCAACTGCCTCTTCCCATTCCCATAAACGTGATAGTCCCTGGAAACACTTTGGTTCTTTTTATTTCAGTTTCATGATTTTTAGCTCCCAGCTCATGATTTGAGTGAACATTCATTTTTTGGCAACTTAGTCAATGCAGGCACTGCATGTAGTTTTCCTAAGCATACCGTACATATTTGCGTAGGTCACTCACAACCCTAGTTACAATCGTTTTCAATGTGATTCTGAGACTATCATTTGACAAATAGGAGTATATCCACTCAGGCCACTCTGTAGTGAGTGGCTCCCTCTGGCATGCACCCCCGTCCAGAGTCCCGCACAACGTATACTGTTGTTGTGTGATGTGTGCATGTGCTTTGTCTGTTACTTATTTACTTGCTTAGTTTGTGATAATAAAGATGAAATCCACATTCTTCATCAAACATTATGCTTGCTGCTAACCTAAATTCTCATCCACTCTTCAGATCAACTCCCTGATACATTTGGCAGACAATCACTTCAGCAGCGTTCTCTCCATTACAGAATTTAAGTAAGTGTAATAAGGACATTTATTTAATATATTTTTTAAAAAACAGCCTACTAATCACTAATTGCTTGCCTTATTCCATTAGGTAATGATGAAGAACATTTGGTTCATTGGTGATTCCTACATCACCAGACTAGAGCAATTCTGCCGCACAGAACACACTGAGGTCGATTTGAATTTGGAAAATGTTACAGTGCGATGGATCAGAAGGGGGGGGATGCGATGGTCTAATGTATTGCCTGCTTTAAAGAACGAAAGGCAATTAATTGCCTCCATTTCTTCCCTTCCTTCATGCATTGTAATCCACTCTGGTGGTAACGATATTGGAATGCTCAAAGGCGTTGAGCTACTAGAGTACATGAGAAATGATTTAATGGCAATCTGTCGGCTTTTTCCTGGTTGCAAGATTGTTTTCTCTGATCTCATTATTCGCAAGTGCAACAGATATAGCACAAACATGAAGGCTTTTAATAAATGTGTTAGAAATGTTAACAAGTCTGTTGGTGCTTTCATTAAAGATATTGACATAGTTTCAGTCTGGCATAGGAACATTGTAACCGCTGATAGCAATATGTTTTTGGACAATGGTGTACATCTTTCACAATCTGGCATGTCTATGTTCTATAGTAACATTAAGTATGCAATATTACAAAATGTATTGTGATGTGTGTTTTTAGGAATGCATATTGATGTAAGACCATGTTGTAATTTACATTTATTTCTCTATATTTTGTACATTTAAAAGCCCTGGAAACTTTTTTAATACTTTCATTTTTTTCTCAATTTATTTCTGTAGATTATCAAAAGAAAAGAAAAAATGGCATACGATTCTGCAAAGCGAAAATGTGATGATTCCCCTTCAAATCTGCGCATTAGAAGTCACTGTCTGAGCCCTACATTGTAGCCTTGCAATGGGAAAAAAGGGTATAGGAGACAGAGAACCATCAGAAGAAGTAGCACTCTGAGTCTCGCCCACCACAATTACCACAGTTTTTTCTGGATGCTCCAGCTGTTGCTTCATGCACTGCACACTCTCAACCTCCTCTTGTGTTGTGACCAGAGTCCCCACAGCAGTCTGATGTTGCGGAATTGTCTCAGCCGGTGCTATCAATGCATATTTTGCCAGCAAAAATGTCATTGCCGCAGCCTGGCAGTTCTAAACACCATTACTTTCATTCTTCGCATGAGGCACTGGTGGAATACCTTGCAAAATGCACACCATCCGATGTAGAACAATCATCATTAGAATCAGACAATGCTATAGAAAGTCAATTGTTATCATAGCACGATGATGATGAAATGCTTCTGCTCGAAATCGAATGCACAACCGACAAATCTCAAAAATTCATGCAGGAGGCAGTAACGCACTGACACGACAACACCCAGTGCCTATTGTCTACTTCAGTGAGAGATGCGGAAGAAATAGAAAATGCTCTGGAAAGTGAGGCGGTATATTGGGTGTGTCTGACAACACCACTGTGAGTGCTGCGCATCGACTCAGACAGTGATGTCACTGCTGATGACATCACCGCAGATGATGTTGACATTATCGATGACGCCGATGGCTATGACTATGAAGATCCAACATATGCCCCAAGTTACGCACCATTGAAATCGGCAAGCCAACCGTGCAAAAGAGCCAGGATTGATGACATTGACAACCCAAGAAATGTGGAACAGCAAGGCCAAGGAAATGATTTGACCTTGCACTCTAGAATAAGGAAAAATATAGTGCTGATGTTCAACAGATGTTTGTCTAAAAGTCAATCAACCAGCTCCAACTGCACCACCATGACAACAGCAACCAACGCCAGCAGTCCATCACCAGTGGCTCGCAGCAGAACCACTACTAGAAATTCTACACCTGCATGTTCACCGGCTCCCACAACATCAACAAATGACGACAGTGTTTCATTGTCACAGCAAGGAACAATCACCTAAACCACTGACAGCCATGGAGATGCAAGAAAAGCTCAAAGGTCAGACATCTGGAAACATTTCACTGCCTGTGACGAAAATAAATTTGTAGTCCAGTGCAAATACTGGTGCAGGAAAATAACACGAGCAAAAGAAGGAGGTAAGAGCTGCCCTGGTACTAGTGGCATGCATAGCCAAATGAAGCACCATCACAAATCTGTTCTCAAACTTCTCAATGCCTCTAGCAGAACACACTGCAGAATGACAAGCACCTCCGATCCATCTAGAAGCACTGCTAGTGCTATGACTGTACAGACAACATTGCCAGAATCTGTGCAAAATCAAATGAAATGGCCAGCATCTCACTATACTGCACAGTACTACCTCGCACTGGTGTCCGAGATGCTTGCAGTCGACATGCTTCCCTTCTCATTTGTTGAGAATGAGGGATTCTGTGAATTAATGGAGGGAATGGTACCATGATGGAAAGTACCATCACGATTTTATTTCACTACAGTACAAACACTATTCCCAACCACTATGAGGCATCATGCAAAGCAGTATCGGATGCTATGCATGACTTCGAGGGCAATGTTGTGCACCTTACAACAGACATGTGGACCAGTGCACAGCACATGGAGTACCTGTCCATTACTGGCCACTGGATTCATCGTGACCCCAAGAACAGACTGGTGAGGCAGCAAGCCATACTTGCTTTGGAGCACTTTCCTGAGACACACACTGCCGAAAACATCCAGGAAAATTGTTACAACTGACAGAGCAGTGGTTGCAGCCCCTTGGTCTCTCTGTTGTGTGCATTGTTTCAGACAGTGGGGCAAATATAGTGAAAGGCATTTCAGATGCCGGTTTCCAAAATGTATCCTGCATGGCGCATTCACTGCATCTAGTGGCAAAAAAATTTCTCAAAGCACATCCATTTATTAAGGACACAGTAAGCATGCAAAGAAATTGGTGGCACACTTTTGTAGATTGGCAACATCGCGCCGCGAGCTACGGAGGATACAGCAGGAGACAAACCTTCCACTTCATTTCTTCCCTATCAATGTCTGCACATGGTTGAACTCCACATATCATATGCTGAAGAGACTGCATTCACAAAGACTTGCAGTCGAGACTTTCTTTGCTGTGACTGCAGAGTCTGTAAAGGAAGCCTCAGATATGCAGATAAATCTCAGACAGTGGAATGTAATAGAAAATTTCATTATTCTGCTGGAGCCCTTTCAGGCCATGACTGAGTTTGTGAGCAAGGCCGATGCGACAGCCAGCCACAGCTTGGCCTCACTTGTATTATTAAGGAGCCAAGTCGAAGACATCGCTGCCTCCTTTGATCATCAGCAGGTGGATGGTAAACGTCTTGCCATTATCTTGGGTAAAATTATCCACCAGAGCACCCAGTTTGAGAAGACTGGTGAAGATTTGTTGTACCAGATGGCAACAGCTCTGGACCCACGTTTCAAGAAGGTTAAGAAGGTCTTGGGGGGGGGGGAAGAATCCGCTACCTCTGCATGCGAAGAAATCACCGCACAGATGGTAGGAGAGCATGGCAACAACACGCATGATGAATCTGAAGAGGATGAAGCAGAGAACATTTCCGAAGATAACACTCAACAGCCTCAGGCTTCTTCGATGAGGTCAAAATTTGAAAAGTATGGCCTCCTTGCACAGAATTGCATTCGACAGCCAAGAAGAGTTGTTCCACTTCACCGTCGTCACCGTCCAATAACACTAGCTGCAGCCGAGGATATGTATAACCAGTACATTTCGTCGGATGGTGTGGTTGGCATGAATAATGACCCACTCATTTACTGGGCAGAAAAAAGAGACACTTGGCCAGCACCCTACAGTTTGGCAATCACAATCCTTGGTTGTCCTGCCAGCAGTGTCCAATCAGAACGTTTATTCAGCTGTGCGGGTGCAATTGTAGGTAATAAAAGAACTAGTCTTTCCAGTTTAAATCTCGAGTGCCTAGCATTAATTAAAATAAACAGGTCATCCCTACCTAAAATTACTAAGGATTTCCTGCAAGTCACAGATGAGGAAATAATGAGGTGCACCTTAGAGGCGATTGAGCACCAGAAAAAATGTTATGACCACCCAGACGAAATCTTGGAAGGTATACAAGAACACTGAGTGAGGAGGTAAACTTGGCCAGTGTCCACTTGTGAGCAGCAAAGGTTGTGTTGCTGTAATGAAGTGTCAGTGATTCTGCTGTCTTTGATTGTGTAGTCAGTGATTAATTTGTGCTGTCTTTTTCTGTTTCACACACACAGTTTGCAGAACTCGCGGGAACAGATCGCAGAGGCAGGACTCTGCAGCATGAATCTATTTTTCAGTATAGCAGTGCAGCACCCACCAATGATTCCAAAAGCCATGGATGCTGTGTGGTCATGGCCTCAATGGAATGACACACATAGGCAAACTGGACTTGGGAATTGCATGGTTTGGTCCATTTGGAAATAGCATAGGAATGCATTGGCATAGTGATTGTGTAGTCAGTGATTAATTTGTGCTGTCTTTTTCTGTTTCACACACACAGTTTGCGAACTCGCGGGAAGAGATCGCAGAGGCAGAACTCTGCAGCATGGATCTATGTTTCAGTATAGCAGCACCCACCAATGATTCCAAAAGCTATGGATGCTGTGTGGTCATGGCCTCAACGGAATGACACATAGGCAAACTGGACTTGGGAATCGCATGGGGTGGTCCATTTAGAAATAGCATAGGAATGCATGCACTCAGTGTGTTGTGTGCATCAGGGAAATAGTGTGTTTTTAAAAATAAATTAATGTATTTAATCTTCATCTTGGCTATTTAGGGAAAGTGATGGTCCGTACGACTGAAAGAACAGCAGGCAAGAGAAGTGATCAATCCAAAGTTGAAGCTAAGTATAATTATTTTTTTAAAAACTGATACATATGGCCTATGTACACGTACAAGTATGTGTACACGTACAATGTGTACACATACTTGTACATGTACAGTACAAATACAGATCCATGTACAAGTACAGATCTGTGTACAGATCCATACTGTACACATACTTCTACAGTATGCTACTTATCTTTGATACATATGTAAACATTTATATAATATGTGATAGCTAGGATTTTTATAAAAAGTGTTCCTTCAAATTCTCTATTAAAAATCAAAAATGCAAACTGAACAACGATCAGCGTGACTAATAAGTGTGCTTTTTAAAATGTTTTTTTTCCCAGGAAAATGCATCAAATCATGACAGGAACACGCAACACCTACACACAGTCGATTTGTAGGCACTGCCAGTATTCTTCAGGGGTCAAGTAGTGATCCGATTGCCATTTTCATATGGAGTCATGAAGGAATTTTCCAACCACAAGCAATTTTTTCCCACAAGCCAGTAGTGGGTTTTTTATAAGATGTGAAAAGTTGGTTTTGCCTTCATCTGGAGAATAAAACAAATTGGATTTGCAACCAAATTGATTGCCACAGCTACCAACCTGTAGTACATATCAATACCTACATCGAATAAAAATAATTTGGTATTCATTCCTGTATGTGCTTTATCGTCTTTCACTCTCTGATCATACACTGGACACATGGTATATATTCTAGTTAATAAAAGAAATCAGAACACAGACGGGGGTCACTCATAATGAGGCATGGCAAAGGCCTATGGCAAAGGTATACAATCATACTGCAGCTGTGATAACAGTGCATTCTGTAGCTCCTAGTTTTTAGCTTTAAAAAGTAGCCCATTTTGTTAGTGTTGGCTGCTGGGAGGGATTTGAAAATAAAGCATATAAATTAACTATTAAAAATCAATGCCACTGTGCTATTTTTGCATTGAGATACATTGTAAATTAAAACTAGCACAACAGCCCATTGTGCAGCATGCAATAAAGGCTGTATAGCCAGTTGGTAGGAAATGGAATGGGGAATTCGATAACAAAAAAAAATAGGGAGATGACTGCTAAGTTCACAGACATTCCCTAGCTACCTAGTAACATAAGAAAGAGGTAAGTATGCTGTGTGTGTGTGTTTCGATGCATGAGTCGTTTCCTAAGCTGACCTGTGATGTGAGTGCCTTCACATTTGAAGAGACACTCAATTGGTTTGGACTCATTATATTTGAGAAGAGCGTGAGGCACAAATCTGAGAGGGGAGGGGAATACGATAGAAGTTTATACAATCATGAGTGTTGTGGACCAAAAAAATTAAGGGAACAGTTATTTACTCTCAAAAATGTCTCTTGAGAGTAAATGTCATGTAGGGGACACCAAATTAAACTAATTTACACGGGGTAGTACATTTTTTTTTTAAAAAGGGGGAGTCGCATCGCACAATTAAGTGGTGGTACAATTGGCTGATAGACAGTGCCAGATGATGTGGTCAAGGGAAGTCCAGTTGTATAGCTATGTTTAGGAAAGGGTTGGGAAATATTCTGGAAGATGGGTTCACATATGTTTGGGGAATGTAACTTCTTACTGTTTTGGGGCTGGCAGTGGCAGCCGCAGTCAACATAAGGGAATGAATCACCCCAATGCTGCATGGATGGAAATGATTGCAAAATGACCCTGAGGTGCCTGGAGAATTATTTATGATCGGTTGGTAAACATTCTATTCACTCTCATTCCCTGGTGAACATACTTGACTTTCGTAGCAAGGGATCAGCTGCTGCAGATAGGGTTGTTTCACTTGTGTGTTTGGTCACTTCACTGGTGTGTGTTGTAAGCGACAGGACAGGAGCAAAAATAATGAGCAAAAATGCACGTAAGTGAAAAACGAACTATTTAATAGAAAAAATATTTTAAAACAAACTGTTAAAAAATATAATTTTTTGAGCATTAACATTATTTAACTTAAATCTTTGGTTTTAAAAACATACAACTTTGTATAAATCAGCTGTCAGCTCTGAGAAGTCCCTGCATAATGTGCACCTCCTGGAGTACTTGCTCAAGCGACACACGTAGGGCTTCATTGTCCTCCCTCAATTTTGCACCAATTCCAGCTGTGCCTCCAGTTGTTGTTCTGTAAAAATGGAATACAGTTTTTGTATGCATTCTTGAACAGCAGAAAAGGTTTTTTTTAGGGAAACACTATTCACAAGGGTATAAGTAACTAACTATGGATCTTAGAGAAATTCTTACCAATTTTCTCCTGTCTGGAGATTATGTTGTGCACTGCATCCGCGGTGTCCCATACCATGGAACAAATTTCAGAAGCAATGTTCACCAGTATTTCCCTTGTAATGGGATTGAAAAATAAAACACATCAATGCACTATTAATGACAAAAGCCCTACTAATGTAAAGCATGGAATACAGTGAGAGATCACATAAAAAAAATTGTATTTAACTTACCAATTCGAATAAGTCCATCAACCAATGAAGCAAACCCTGCCAAAGCCATTCTGCCAGTTTTGAATTGAGATTGATTTGACATGAAAACACGCACCCCATGGCGAACATGAAATAAAGCCCGCCTCCCTGTGTTAAATGCCTGTGGCTGTCAGTCACAGGGAAGGACTGTTCTTATTGGTGTGCATCTGTTGCTAATTAAATGACCCATGTGGCCGAGGTGAGGCGGGTCTGTCCGGCTAATAGTGATCGTTTTACCTGTCCCTTCTCACTGCTGTTGGTGAAAAGCACTCTTGGTCACAGCCTCAACCTGATTTTCCAGATGCAGCTCACAATCCAGGAGCATGCCAAGATGCCATTCTTTTAGAAACAGTCTCCTTTCTGAACCCATAGTAATTTGTGCTTCTGAACTTTTTATTTATTTTTATTTATTTTTATTTTGTGGCCTTTTTATGCCACCCCCTCATGCCCACGGCATCTCGGGATGGCTAACAATATGATAAAATAATAAAATACACTAAAACCAACATCACTTTTTAAATAATTTTAACCCCCCCAACCCTAAACCTACCCTCCAATTCCCCAAATTCCCCACCCCATCAATCTCCCCCATTTAACCCTCCCTCTCCCCCTCCCCTCCAAAGGTCTGGGTGAACAGCCAAGTCTTGCATGCCCGCCGAAAGGCGAGCAGACCCGGGGCCAGGCGGGCTTCCTTCGGAAGGAAGTTCCACAACCGTGGCCCAACCACTGAGAATGCCCTCTCCAGATAGGCACCCCCAGTGGATTGGTGGGTTTGTCCTGAGTCACGGAAGGTGAGGCGGTCCCCGAGATAAGAGGGGCCAAGACTGTATAGGACTTTGTATACCGATACTAACACCTTGAACTTGGCTTGGTACACTATAGGCAGCCAGTGCAGAGAACGGAGCACTGGTGTAATGTGCTCGTGGCGACACATCCCCATAAGGAGATAGGCCACTGCATTCTGCACCAGTTGCAGCCTCCGAACCAATATCAAGGGAAGCCCCATGTAGAGCGCGTTGCAGTAGTCAAGCCTCGAGGTAATGAAGGCATGGATAAGAGTGGCCAGGTTGGGTCTGGAGATGTATGGGCGCAGCGTCCGCACCAGATACAGCTGTGGAAGGCGGCTTTAGCCACCACCTCCACCTGCCGATCCAGGAGGAGATCCGCATCCAAAATCACCCCCAGACTCCATACCTGCTGGGCAACCAGAGGGCAGACTCCCCCCCATAGGAGGAGCCAACACTTCCTTCGCCCTCCCCACTACCATCACCTCCATCTTATCTGGGTTCAGCTTCAGTCTGCTCTCCCTCATCCAATCTGCCATGGCCTCCAAACACTGGGAAAGTATCGAGACGGCAGGACCTGCGTCCATTGAAAAAGAGAGGTACAGCTGTGTCATCAGCATATTGGTGACAACACACCCCGAACCGTCTCATGATCTCCCCAGGGGCTGCATATACACATTAAATAACAGTGACGACAGAATGGAACCCTACGAAACGCCACAGGTCAAGGCCCGTGGCACGATGTTTCCACTCCCAGCACCACCCGCTGGATTCTGTCTGAGAGGAATGAGCAGAACCATCCAAGAACAGTCCTGTCCAGACCCCCCAGATCTTGCAACCGTCTCAACAGCAGCCCATGGTCCATGGTATCAAAAGTGGCTGAGAGATCTAGCAGGACCAGAAGTGTCGACTGTCCTGCATCCATCTCCCAGTGGAGGTCGTCGGCCAAAGCCACCAACGCCGTCTCAGTACCATAGCCGGGGCGGAACCCAGATTGAAAAGGGTCAAGGAAACCGATGCTATCAAGATGTCACTGGAGCTGCAGTGCCACCGCCCGTTCAATAACCTTCCCTAAAAAGGGAAGGTTAGAGACAGGGCAGTAGCTGGCGAGTGCATCCACGTCTAAAGATGTTTTTTTCAGCAGGGGACACACCACAGCCTGCTTAAGGCTGGGCGCCAATCTACCCTGCCGAATGGACGCATTAATAACCCTCGCCAGCACCGTCCCTAGCGTCTCCCTGGAGGCTTTCACCAACCAGGACGGGCACGAATTGAGTTGACAACTGGTGGCCCTAACAGACCCCAGGACATCCGCCGCATTGGCTGGCATCACTTCCTGAAACTCAACCCAAGAAGATGGACCAGACAGTGCCTCCGCAGCCTCACGTGCCTCACTTACTGCCTTCAATCTGGTGTTGAAGTCACTCTGGATCTGAGCAATCTTGTCTGCAAAGTAGGTGACAAATTGCTCACAGCAGGCCTGGGACAAGTCCCCATCCAGGCGGAGGGAGACTGGACTAACCAGCCCCCAAACCACCTGAAATAGCTCCTCCGGGCGTGACTTCGCAGACGCTATGAGGGCAGTAAAGAATTCCTTCTTTGCTGTCCTCACAGTCTCAACATAGGACCTCAAATGGGCCCTATGGAGAAGACAGTCAGATTCAGAGCGAGTCCGACGCCAGCATCGCTCTAGTCTCCTACCTACCTGCTTCATACCCCGCAGCTCCATGGTAAACCACGGGGCCCTGTGGTGATGAAGTGGAGGCAGGGGACGTTTTGGAGCCACTCTGTCGATAGCCGCCTCCATCAAGGTGTTCCAGAACTGGACCAGCTCATCGACAGTGTGGCCATCAGGGTCTAGGGATAACTCCCCTATGGCCTCCTGGAACCTCTGTGGTTCCATCAGCCTCTGAGGGCAGACCAACCTAACTGGTTCCATCCTCTTCTGGAGATGGTGTGCCAGGAGGTAGGCTTGTAGGAGATAATGATCCATCCATGACAATGGTGTCATCCTGACATCCCCCACTAGTGGATCACCTGCCTCAAGACCTGAACAGAAGACCAGGTCGAGGGTATGCCCCTCCACGTGGGTCGGGCAGTTGACAATTTGGGGCAAGTCCATAGTTGCCATGGTGGCCATGAACTCCTGCTCCGCTCCTTCAAGCCCAGCATTGGCATGGGCGTTGAAGTCCCCCAGGACCAAGGTCCTAGAGGAGCCCAGTGCCACCTCTGAGGCCAGTTCCGCTAGAGTGGTAAGGAATGCAGCCGGGCAGGAAGGGGCCCAGTACACCAGCAGCACCCCCAGGTTACCCCCAGCCAAATCAAACACCACATGGAGGGCCTCTATTCCTGGAATCACCTGAACAGGATATCTCCTAACTGACTATTCCTCTCTGGAAATAATAGCCACACCACCGACCCGGTCCCTTGTGCGAGGTTGATGTTGCACGGCATATCCGGCCAGAACGAGAGCAGTTGGTCCTGCATCATCATCCAACCAGGTCTCCATTATACATGCGAGGTCCGCTGCCTCCTCCATAATCGTATCATGAATTATCGGGGCTTTGTTTACTATGGACCTCGCATTTAACAGCATTAGTCCCGTACCAGCGGACCCTAGACCCTGCCCCTCCCTCACACTTGGTGGGGGGGTGACCCTCACATCCACCAAGCACCTAGGTTCCCAGGGGGTGCGGGTCATCCGCCTCCTTGGACCATACTTTCCCCGACCCATAATGACCTCTATGAACAACTCTCTCCCTCCGTCAGCCCTTGCCTGATCCCAGTCTATAGGCCGTCTGCCCAGGCCTATCCCATACCTCCCCCTTTCCCTCCCTCCCTCCCCACCAGCCTCAAGCCAACCAACCTACTGCCACCAGGAGTCGGCATTGGCGACACCTCCCTCCCTCCAACTTCCCCCTGCCACTGGGCGTTGGATGGAGGCCCACCCCCGCACCCCACCCTTAATGCCTCCCCCTGCTGCCACCAGAACTTCAGTTATAAAGGGATCTTTTTTCCCCTCTTTTCTGTTTCAGGATGTAACTTTCTTGTATTCAGAACTGTTTAACAGATCAAAACATCAAGCAGTCCCAACAGTGTTCTGCCCTTTGGATGAAATATTAGTTATGAATATTATTAATATCCCTCACGCACCAGACTATGTAACAACAGTGAAGATCTACAACAGCAAGGTTAAATGAGACCTCCTGCATGCTTGTTGCCTATGAGATTCAAAGTAAGTTTTGTCTGGCTAAATTTGGAGGTGGCAGGCCTTTCCAGTTAAGAGAGAAATTCCAACAACTTTTCAGTGAATGGACAAAGTCCAATGTTCAGACCATAATGACCCAAAAAGGACTAGGCAAAATGCAAGGGAGAGGGGTGAATATTGAGAAGCTGGGATCATGCTGTTTTGCTAGCTTGGTGATATATTTGCATATCTTTAGAGCCATCTGAGAGCCTACAGGAAGTTACTGGAAGCTGGAGCGATAGTCACCATTGTTACATAGACAATCCCTTGAATGTATCCTTTTCAAATTATGCAAGTGGCCCAGAAAGTGAACCCGGAGTGCTATACACATATACAATTAACTCAGCCCTTGATATATAAACAGAGGGAAATGGCATATGAGCGGCTTCTGCAGAATGAAGCTACGTGAAGCTTAACCTGTAGAGAAAATCTGAGCTACTTCTAATACAGGGCCCAAAACATTTCAGCAAGGCATCTGAAAATAGGAAATGATGCCTGACATGGGCTCCAGCTTACTGCCATGCGCTTCTGTTTTGTTTACTGCCAGCCAGGCACAGCCTAGAAACACCCACCATCCTCCCTTCCTGCATCAGCATCGTGCTGTAATCCTGTCCAGAGGGGTATAAAAACATAAGAAATGCCATGTTGGGTCAGGTCAGTGGCCCATAGAATCCAGTGTGTCCTGTCTCTGACAGTGGTCACCCTTGGTCACGTCACAGAAGTACACAGCAGGCCACAGTGGACTGTTTCATTCGCTGCTGATCATTCCCAGCTCTTAACAGTTAGAGGTTGTGTCCTCTGATCTACTTGATTAATAGCCAAGCTAGGTTGACTTTGTCTGCCTAGCCTCATCCCCCTTCTGCCCCCAAACCTGACTCTTTGCATGCTGATGGACCCTTTTCCAAGTTTTCCTCCTCCTCTGGCTGTAAATGCAGTTGAAGGAGCTCTACTTACCATGAGAAGCAGTAGCATATATTTAGGTTAAATTGAGGTGGGAGGAGAAAATTGGTCTTTTTAAATGGACAGCAACTCCGCTTCTGCCCGCGCCAGCCTGCTTCACCCCCGGGTTGACCTGTATGTATAGAGCATGGATGCCAGATGCAGAAACCGAAGCAGGCTGTGTCTGCCCTGGGGCAGCCCCGCCAACGCTGCTCTGGAACATCCCAGTCATACCTGGGGCAATGACTGGAAGTGGAGCCAGGGTGCATCTCCCTGCTCAGGTGAGTGGAGATGTTCTCCCGAACATCTATGTTCATAGATGTTCTACCCTCTTACTCGGAAGTCCCAAATGACACTAAGAATGTTTGAAAAGGAACTTGAAACTTGAACACTCTGAAATGTTTATAACTAAAAAAAACCAATCAAACAAAATCAGTGTGGGTTTATTATTGAAAAATGTACATGTTCTCTGTCTATTCCATTTGTAACAATAGGTCAGATTAATGGTACACAAACTAACTCCATAGCAAAGGCAGGAACCATTCTCACTAAACACAAAGAACTTTCCTGTTCCACGCCACTAACAGCAACAACCTGGGTTAATCTGTTAATCTTTAGTTATTCTTCTGCCAGGTCACGGGCATCCCATTAGCTCAGGAGACACATCCTAGACAGATATGCCCTGAGGGCATTCCCCGCACTAACAATAATGTTCCCCCCCACTGCCCAATGTCCCCTTTTCCTGCAAATTAAACCAATCACGGTAAAAGTGATGAGATTTTATTAGCTTACTTAAATACACTGTTTGCTCAAGCTGCAGTCCAAGGCACTTAGTGTGTCTTCAGTGGATGCTAATCACTTGCTTGCTTATGCACACATTCCCCAGACATGTGGGCCTAGGTGCAGCTGCACCACCTGCACCTATTATAGCTACAGCCTTGATTCTGTCTGCAATTACAAATTACGTACTGTTAAGTAAGGTCAGCTTTTGGATTGGAGACAACCACGTAAATGCTTATTTTCAATATAAATTTGCCTTCTCTAGTCAGTATTTTCCCCTATGACGTTGCTTCTTCAGCATGACAGTAAGATGCTAGTCATCTAGTAGCTGTGGGGTTGATTCTCCTCCCACATACATTGATGTAACTCCAGCTGAGTCACATGCGTGTTGAAAAACCAGAGAAGAAGCTGAATCAGGTACCACATTTTTCTGGGTGAAAACACAGAAGCGCGTAACTCTGCTTTAACACCGCTTTATCATTTCTTACACATGTTGCAGGGCTGTATTGGTGCCCTGTGCAGCCTTGCGATGTGCATAAGAAATGTTAAAGTGGAGTTAAGGTGCATGTCTGTTTTCATGATGCAAAGCTAAAATTTCCTGACCCATGTTCTTGGCAGAGGCTTCCTTCCCTCCCAACAGATTTTGAAGGAGATTTTTTCCCATTAAGTACAACTTACTAAATTAAGTTACTATTAGGCTTGCTATGGCTATCACATTTTGTGTGTTTTTATTATGCAAGCCACCCTGAGCCTTAGGGGAAGGGCAGGGGAGAAATTGGAATCAATCAATCAATTCAATTCCATTTTCACCCATTGCAGAAGCTCCCAGCACTTGTGTACTTTGGTTTCTCTTATTTTCTATCTCTAGCATCTTATGATTTTGTCTCTTGAGGGATGTTTTATTTTATTTTATTTTATTTTCTAATTGGGAGTTTGGAGATTTATATGGGGAAGTAGGCTGGCCGTGGCTGGCCTGTCATATACAGGGATTCAAAACCTCAAGAGAGGTCATGACATCTGTGGAGGAGGTAATAACAGTGGATAGTGGATATCATTTTTCATGTCTTTGTTACTACCTGGCATCTCAGGGGTATATATTTAAGATAAGGTTCCAGTCTGATCTTATACATGAACTCATTGGGCGATATTGGGCAGGTCACTATCTCTCAGCTAGGGTTGTCACCTATGCATACTTTTCAAGGCCACTTATGAAAAATACATGTTGCAGGGCCTGCATTGGCACCTATGGCACCAATGCAGGCCCTGCAACACATTTTTCATAATTGGCCTGGAAAAGTATACCTAGGTGGCAACCCTACTCTCAACCTCAATTCCCCATCTTGTCAGTCGCCGCCGCCGCTGCCGCTGCCCGGTGCGGCGGCCCCTCCCAGGTCACAAGAAACCCCTTACCGGGTCTAGCAGCGTCACGCCGCCTCCAGCCCAGGCGCCCCCAGCCGAAGGCGCCCAGGGAGAAAGCGGCAGGGGAAAAGCCTCTGGAGGGGCGGGAGCCGCTGAAGAGCCCCGCCCCCCGTTGCGGCGCTCCGCACGCCTCCAGGCACGCACGGGGGGCGGAGCCACCAGTACAAAGGCCGGCACTGCAAAGGTAGCAGTGCCGGTAAACAGAGCGACAGCCCCTGGAGAGACTGGCCCCCCCTGAAGCTAAGTGTTGAACTTGACTGTTTTGAGTGCAAATATTGCCGTGTGTCCCCCCTATCCTTGTGTCTTTTCTGTTGCAGCAAGTAGAGTGTGTGCTTTCCCCTCCTGAGTTGCTTGTGTATCTGTGTATTCCTCTCCCCCTTGCCCCAGGTCAATTGAGAGAGGTGAGTGAGAGCCTGCGGGCTCGCGCGCTTGGGCCTTTCCCTCTTCCCTGGGATCATCCCTTCCCTGCCTCTTGAGAGTGTGTAAACCCCGTGAGCCTTAACTGTGGACCTTGGGACCCTTTCCCCTGTGGACCTGGCACTTCCCTCACAACCCTTCCTTGCCAATTCCCTGACGAGTGCAAGTGGTGAAGCTGGGACCCCTTCCTTATTCCCCAGCTCTGTGCCCTATGATGATAGGGGTCAAGGTTCAGAGTGCGTAAGCACACGAACAGACCCAAACACTATCCTGACGGGCCTCCTTTCCCCGCACTTCGCAAACAGAGCTCCCTCGTGTGCGAACGGTGTGAGTGGGTGGCGCTTCCCCCCTTCCTACCCCCTCCCACCTGACACATCTGAAAAATAGGAATAATGACTTCATATAGTGAGGGTGAATTAGATAGGTATTGTAACTCTAAATCAGGGCCCTGATTCATGGTGTGAGTGCGTCCATGTTGTGTGTCACAAGGACCTTGGATTGGTTCTTGTAAAGCACTTTGAACTGTGAAAGTACTATAGAAATGATTGATGTGAATGTGCTATAAGAAATAGGGTCTTACAGGCTACAGTTTATGAACCACTGGTCTAAATGACCTTGTAGACCCTCTGAATTTGGACTTCCTGGGACCCTGGTTACGAGCTGTTTGACAGTGGAACAAATTTCCTAGGCCAGAATGTGGTGGGCTCTCCTTCATTGATGGATTTCAAACAGAGGCTGGACAGGGATTTTGTAGCTGCGGATTTCCCGCACTGAGCAGGGGTTTGGACTAGGTGACCTCTGAGGTTACTTCCAATTCTGTGATTCTATGACTATCTTTATTCATAATTAGCCAGTATTATGTTGCAATAAGTTATAACTTATAGGGGTCTTTTTTAGAAATACAAAATGGTTTCCCTCCACTGCTGTTCATTAAGGTTGGAGATTGCCTTAAAAATCTTCAAGGAGAGGTAAAAATTTTCCCAGAAAGATTAGGTACATAGTTATATTTCCTTAACTACAGTCCTTAGTCTTAAACCTCTTTATTAAATCTTCTTTCCCAGGAACTCTATTAAAGCATGAATAGCAATTGTATGATTGCAGCTGTTTAATGTGAAGGACTGAATTGAACCCTGGTGTAATTCCATTGCTTTCTGTGAATTTAGTGGAGAGATTGATTTGGCCCCAAAATTTAGGGAAACATTCTGTCTGAGGATTAGAAACAGAATGTAAGTTGATCCACACAAAGGCAGAAAAACCAGCCTGTATTGAGAACAATCTCAAGCACAATCCCTGCACGTTAAAAAATCCTGTTTCGGAGAGAAATAACCTGTCTAGCGGTGCTGCATAAAGCCTGATACATACACAAAGAATAAGATGACCACAATCCTGACCTTGTGGCATGCTTCTACAAAGCCTTCCTCGGGTTTCTGTCACAGAAAATCTTCAAAACAGCATCTCTGTGATGTTGGGGATACGCTAAACAAATCCCATAACTATATTAGAAAAGCTGCCACCAATTTAACTGGATTAACCCTAGGTTTGTTAAAAAAAATCAGATTAATCCATTTTTGAGGTAGAATGTACCCCAAGTAATAAATAGCCAAAAAAATTAATGAATGCAATTGATTTGAAAATGACTCCAGGTTAACATAAAAAATTGATAGTCTATTAAGGTAAGAATTGAGGAACAGAAATACAAAACATACCCCCCCCAGGTATTGGGGGTCACCATGATCCCCAATGTTAACAAACACACTTAACAAATATGGTGCAGGGGGTAGTCTTGACCCCCCCCCCATTTTTGTAGCGGAAACCTTACAGAACTTGAAAATATAACATTTGAAACTAAATACAGAACAGTACAATAACAGATCAAAACACAGTCAAAAATGTGGTATTACTGCAGGTATCCTTCATACAAATTTTTAAGAATCTGGGGTGTCGGCGTCGCAGTGAATGTTCGGAGCCATCTCGAAGAACCTTGTTTAGAGAGGCAGAAACCTTCTGAAAATTCCTGCCTCTCTAAACAAAGCTCGAGATGGCTCCGAACATTCTCCCCCCCCCTCCCCCAAGGCTTCCTAAGGAAGCCTTCAGGGACAAAAGGGAAGCGTTCTCCCTTTATGTGGAGTGGGCAGCTAGAGGCGCTGTCCATTCCGCATAAAGGGACCCTGCAATGAAAGAGTACTTCAGGGGGCACTATTTCATTGCAGGGGCCAGGCAGGGCTAAACTTCATACCTAGGCACCCAATAGAGGTACCCCTGGTATGAACTAAGAGCTGCACGTGCATCAGCAGCTCCCAGTCTGTGCAGGGGACTGGGAGCTGTTGACGCACGCACAGCTCTTAGCCTCCCCGAGTGCCTCCCTCCCTGGATGCAGATTGGCAGCGGCACTGAGAAGAGGTCAGGAGCTGGCCCCGCTCCACCATGGTGAGTAAATTGCAGGGTCCAGGGGGAGGGAGGAGCGGGGGGCACATGGGGGGTGAGTGCGGGCACACAGGGGGAGGAGGGAGCAGAGGGGTACATGGGGCAAGTATGGGCACATGGGGGAGGGGGGAGCAGGGGGTACATGGGATGAGTGCAGGCACATGGGGG
>QEPC01001423.1:2578926-2609647 GCA_003113815.1 Sphenodon punctatus | reverse complement strand
TGTAAGCCCTAGGGGCAGGGACCGTGTCTATTTTATTACTTTGTAAAGTGCCAGGTACACTGCTGGCGCTATATAAATGTTTGTTAATAATAATAATAATAATAATATGGGTGATCTAATTGAAGCTGAGTCCACACAAGACTGAAGTGATGATGGCTAGTCGGCCTGCCTTGTGACTTGAGGAGGATTGGGATACCTGTCATTGATGGTATCTGGCCTTTTCGGTCATTCAGGTTCACAGTTGTATGGTGCTCCTGAATCTATCACTGTGCCTAGAATTTCAGGTTGCAGCTAGGAGAGGACTCTGGGGTAGCGTGGCCAGATATAAAAGTGTTAGAGGACACTTATGAGAAACACAGGTTGCAGGACTGCATTGGAGCCAATGCAGCCCTGCAAACTGTTTTTCTCGTAAGTGGCTAAGAGCACACAATCTGGGCTGTGACCCTTTCTTTCAGAATTGGATCTGGCCATCCATGCCTTCATAACTTTAAGGCTATGCTATGCTATGTCAATGGACTGCATGGGGCTGCCCTTAATGACTGCTGAGAGCACATTACACTGCTACCTCAGTCTGCCTTGGCTTCCAGTGGTGTTCTGGTCACAATTCAGGGTGCTGGTTTTGATCTATAAAGTGCTAAATGGCTTACAGGTGTAACAGGGTTTAATGGTCCTTGGGGTAAGTATCGTCCACTTCCAGCCCCCAAAGACCCAGGCTCATACGGAATCTTGACTGCAGTCCTTTATTTTACACAGTTCCATATAGAAGGGTCCGGGTGCCTCTCACTTAGGCCCTGTGGTTGCTATCCCAAAATTGAGAATACCCGTCTAGTTAGGCACAGTTCTCCTCCCCTCCCCCCGGCCAGGGGCTAGGCACAGTCCCCTCAGGCCCGGTATCAAACTCCATACTCTTTCCACTCCCTCATCTGGTTCAAGCTACTAGTTCAGTTGCCCCCTATAGCTCATCTGCCTCCCTGCACTCCCCAGAGTAGGGTGGCTAGATATGCAAATTTTAGAGGACACTTATGAGAAATACAGGTTGCAGAGCTGAACTAAAATTTGCATATCTGGCCACCCTACCCCAGAGTGCCAGCTCTATTGCCCCCCTGCACTTTCTCTGGTCAGGCACGATCCCTACTGCAGTCTGCCTCAGAGGCAGAGCCCTCCCAGGTTCCTGCCTCTCTCTGACTCGATCTCTTTCCCTTTGAGGGCTCGCTTAGCATTCTCTAGGATTAGGGCTGACCAAACCACCCCCAGCCCAGATACTCCTGTTCAACCCCTTCGTCACTAGGCTCTGGAGGCTAGTCCAGCTGAGACACTGCAAGGCACCATTTTGTGCCGCATCAGTGGCTACGCCCTACAGGCCTGTGCTAACTCTCCTTAAAGAATCAGGGCCAGGCACTCAGCCTGACCCTGCTACACTAGGCATTTCATTCATATATATATATATATATATATATATATAATAAAAAACCCAAAATATAAAGTGTATAAAATATAACATTTTCTTTAAAAATAACGATATATATTACCCACCATGAGCCTTCAGGAAAGGGCAGGTTATAAATCTGAATAAATAAATGGAAAATGTGATGGCTTTAGAAATCGCAGAGCACTGCAGTAGCAATTTTAGAAACAGCTATACTACATATAGCAAGGGCACTGGAGTGTTCCAGGGCCATCATTCTTTAATGGGTTGCTATAACCAATAGCCTGGAAAACATCATATACAGCAATAACATTCCCCTGTTGTAGAAGTCTCATGCTGTTATAGGGTAGAGGAAAGGGGGAAGACTTTTCTTAATTGTGTTGTAAAGACCCTTGCTGACCTATCTTTGAGAAGCAAATTGAAAAGAAATCCCAATTTCTAGGCTTTAAAGCCTGAATGATTTTAATTTAAACCCACTTGAACATTTCCCCACATCCTTCACCTCCTTGTAGCTGGTGCAAATGTCCTAACAAAAAAGTTCTTAACTTTTTGTTGAGACATACCTTGGAACATTTCCCTCTTCAGAGAGCTTTAGGGGTGTGCATGTCATTTTCGTTGTTACAACAACGATAACAAATATTGTCATTTTTGTTATTATTGCAAAAATGAAAACGACAAATAATAATAATGAAAATAGAAACAAAAATGACATTTTGTGTTTGAAATAAAGGGGAAAACTGAAAAATGTATTTCTGGCTATATAGTTTTTGTTTCGTATTCAATACTGATGAATCTTGGGGTGATTATACCCCCAGTAGAGGGCACTAGGTGTACCAATGTTTGAAACAATTAGATAAAGGAAACTGATTGTAGAAGCAATTGAACTTTGTGATTTTAAGAAAAGCTTCATACACATTCATGGCTACAACTTCTTTATCTTCCATCCAATTTTCATGTAACCTGTGAATATTATGTCTCTCCACAAGCTTAACAGTCCTGCCAATTTTCAGAAGGATTGTATGAAGGCTCCTAATGGTATAAGACATTCACTTGAAAAAATATTTCTAGCTGTAACATTTGTATATTCCATCCTGTTTACAAGATATTTGGCAGGAATGTATCACATACCTTTCCTGTTATCCACATACAGGACAATTTGATAAAGGGCCCCAATTTTATAAGCAATTGAGGTTGTCCCCTTGAAGACCATTATTCAGATAAATAGCAGCACATGCTGTGCCAGTCAGAGGCAGGCACCTGGCATAGTAGGGGGAGAGAGGCTGTAGGAGGGAGGATGTGGAGCAACCCAAAAGACTGACAGACACATTCACTGGTGAAGTACTGCATGCTTCTAACTTTACTACCAATACAGGCAGCTGGTAATCTCTCATTTAATTGGCAACCTGAGCACTTTTCAGTGACTAAATAGTTGACTTTTATCTCGAAACTCAAATCCAATAAAGCCCCAGGACCAGACTATCTGACTGCTGAGTTAATTCAAGCAGCTCCCCAAATATGGGCCCAAATTTTTTCTAAACTATTCTTTGCTGTTGCCTCCCAGGACAAGATTCCGTTGTCATGGAGAATTAGCACAATTATTCCAATATTCAAGAAAGGAAATCATCAGGATCCAGCTTGTTACAGGCCTATTAGCCTTTTATCGGTCCCAGGTAAGCTGTATGCCAAGGTGCTCCTTGGACATTTGGAAAGATGGGCCGAGAGGGGGGCCATTATTCCTATTGTCCAATTTGGGTTTAGACCAGGATGCTCTACCCTTTATTGTTGCTATATACTGCAACATGTTATTAATAAAACTCATAAAATTCTGAGTGGTGGGATATTCCTGGCCTTTGTAGACCTAGCTAAGGCCTTTGACTCGGTGCCGAGGACCAGGTTATGGGGGAAGCTGAGGTTCTTAAATATTGACAAAAATTTGTTGCTAGCAATTATTAGGCTATATACGGATAACGAGGTGAGAATAAGAGGGCCTGGAGGGCTTCAATTCCCTGAATTTGTCCCAATTAAAAGAGGGGTCCGACAGGGGTGCATTTTGCACCCCTGCTTTTCAATCTCTACCTCTCAGATTTGAGCAATCACATGTCTGAAGTTGATACCCATGCCCCTAGGATAGGTAGTGTAAGTCTACAATTTTTACAATTTGCGGATGATATAGTTTTCATGGCGCAAACTGAGCTAGGAATAAAAAAAGCATTAGAAAAGTTCCAGGTGTATTGTGAAGTTAATGGGTTGACCCTGAATTTCACAAAGACAAAGATATTGGCTGTGGGGAAGAGAGTACGATCTTCTAGCTGGCAACTGAGAGCAGGAAGGGTCGAGTTGGTAAACGAATTCACTTACCTGGGACTAAGTATCCACAAGAGGGGTACATGGAATAGCCATCTCTCTAGGAGGGTTACCATTGCTAGGCAGGCTGTACATCCCTTGTTGAGACCTTGCAGGATATCTAGGGGCCTTCTCCCTTCTGACCTATTAAAAGTGTATAAGACCAAGATCCCCTCTGCCTTACTGTTTGCGGTAGAACTTATCCCGTTTGCCAATACCCTCCCGCTCGAGAGAGTTCAAAACTTGTTTTTGCGGTGATTCTTCGGAGTCCCATCAGGAGTCCCAGGAGCCATGTTGAGGGCAGAACTGGGTATTCCCTCTATTGACTCCCTTGCGAAGAGAACATTTGCCAGTTACTGGCTAAGATTGCTAAAGATGCAGGATTCAGCATTGTCTGTACAATGCCTTAGGGAGGAATTATTATATCAAAGATCACGACCCTACCCATGGCTCCTCTCCTTGGGAAGATTAATTAATGCTATGAGGAAACTAAAATAACCTGTTACAAAGTTAGTCACAAATACAGTCCTTTGTTTGTCTAAAACATGTCTTCAGGAAGCAGCACTAGCCTGCCCCAACTGTGTCTGTTTGGCTGAGTCCCCAAGCTCCCCTGTCACTTCTCTGACTCTCCTCTCCTGCTAAGCTTTGTTTTCACCCACCACCAACAACCATATATGCCAGAGCTCCTGCCTCCAAAGTTGCCTCCTTTCATAGGGCCAAAGTTTGAGGACTGGTTGTTGTAACTACCAAAGTAACTGTAGCTTCCACCACCGCCTCCACCAAAGTTGCTCCCGCCACTACCACCGCCAAAGCTGCTGCCTCCTCCTCCATTGTTATAGCCATCATAACCACCACTGCCACCATAACCTCTGCTGCCTTCAGAGTATCCAGGGCGGCCGCCTCCATAACCATCATTGCCCAATCCATTATATCCATCTCCACTGCCTCCATAGCTGCCATCACTGCGGCTGCCAAACCCACCACGTCTCCCAAATTTGTCTCTGAAGCTGTAGTTGTCATTGCCACCAAATCCTCCTCTACGGCCACCCCCAAAGCTTCCAAAGCTGCTGAGACTGCTCTGGCTGGCAGAAGCACTGGTCAACTCCTGCTTGGACAGGGTTTTCCTCACTTCACAGTTGTGCCCATTCATAGTGTGGTATTTCTGGATTACAATCTTGTCCACAGAGTCATAGTCATCAAAGGAGTCAAAGGCAAAGCCCCTCTTCTTGCTGCTGCCAAGCCATGGTCCATCAAAATCTCAGTCTCTTCAATTTTGCCATATTGCTCAAAGTAATCTCTCAAGTGGTGCTCCTCAGTGACCTCCTTGATCCTGCCAATGAAGATCTTCACAGGCAGGTGGGCACCAGGTTTTTCAGAGTCCTCTGTGGCGATGGCCCTCTTTGGTTCCACGACTCTGCAATCCACCTTGTGTGGTGTGGCATTCATGGCAGCTTCAACCTCTTCCACCGTGGAGTGACAAACCCCAAACTCCGGGAGCACTTGGAGTTGGGGTCCCGCATCACCACACAGTTCGTGAGTGTTCCCCATTGCTCAAAGTGGCTGAACAGCTCTCAAAACTGAGGCCTTCAATGAAAAGCTTGAGCAGCTGTTCAGGCTCCTTGGGGGACTCGGACTTGGACATGGCGTCAGGGAATCCGACTGCTCCGCAGACAATGCTTCTTCTATGAGGCACCAAATTTGAAAGGGGTTGAGTCTGCAACACACTCTAAGGTAATATCTTTTATTTGAATCAACCTCTGTTGGTGGGGGTGTAAAAGCTTTTGAGCTTCAAATCTTCTGTAGGCAGAAAAGCTCTTTGTAGCCTGAAATCTTGCACACTGTGATTCATGGCTGCCCAGCCCAACCACAAGTCCCTTCAGGACCGGTGATACGTGTAGATTTTCATCAGGCCCCTGACTGTCCTCTGTCTCTGCAGGGGAGAGGTGCTGTTCTTCCACTCCATGGCATTCACTATTTTTTTCTGATCCTCTCTAGTGGGCTTCTGCATTGCCGGCATAGATGTTGCTTTGGGGAATTAGCTCCTGGTAATGGATTGTTACAGTCATGGGCCTCTGTGGTGACAGAGGGCTGGTTCTACTGACCTATCCCAAAAGTAGAGCTGAAACGAACAGCTTAAATTGTTACTCATGAGAAATTTCACCATATCAGGAAGTGGGATCGGTTTCCCAACCATTTCCTGATATGGATTTGATTTCTTTATTCTTGCAATATTGCAAGATACCGTCCTAATTTATCAACTTTCCACTTACCATTTACTACATACTGCATAGAGCTGAAACAAGAATCAATTTGATTCTCGTGAGAATCAAGAAACATTTGTCCAGCATCTCACTAACATTTGATATTCTCATGAGATTCTTGCTAAAAAAAAAAAACCCAACCTGTGCATGTACAAAATGGCCACTAGGCTGTTCTGCGCATGCTTGGGCTTTTCCAAAAGGGGCACCCATTCTGTGCTTTCATAAAATAGCCACCGTGCATGCACAGAATGGTTGCCCTTTTCCAAAATGGCACTGATGCTACTGATGCCATTTTAGAAAAGTGCACCACATGTGCAGAATAACCACACTGGCCATTTTGCACATGCACCGTTCATTTTTTGTTTTTTAAATTGAGAGGGGAAATTTCAATGAGAAATGGTTGAGATCAGGGTTTTTCTTGATTCTCCTTTTTTCTCAATTCTCATCAAGAAGTTTGATTCTCGATGAGACACAAAGAAAAAAACCAAGATCAAGTTCAGCCCTGCCATATACTATTCATTTACTGCTTACTGCATTGCTGCAGCTACTGTTTTTCTTCTGGGTTTCTTGTTTCCACATTTCTGAGACAATCATTGTGCAGCCCACCCCTTAACCTCCCCCCAGTGTCCCTTAACCTCCACTCCTGTGCCTCCAATTATCATTGTTGCTCTGTAGGGATGGGCGAACGCGGTTCGGTAGTTCGGTGTTCGGCCCGAACTCGGCCTGTTCGGACAACCGAACACGAACACGAACACGAACGCACCGAACGGACCGAACACCGAACACCGAACACCGAAATGGCGAACACACCGAACCGAACCGAACACCGAACTACGAAATGGCCGAACACACCGAACGGAACCGAACACCGAACTACGAAATGGCCGAACAGTTCGTTCAATTCGAATCGCGTTCGGTTGTGTTCGGGTGGCTAAAACATGGTCTTCTGTCAGGTCACTGGAAGGCCAAATGTAGCAGGGAGGGGGAAGTCATTTGACTCAGCTAGGAGCAGACTTCCAGGCACCAGGGGTGGAGGGTGGAGAGTGGCTTGGAGTAGCAGCCAGCCTGATGAATCACCATCTCTTTTCGCCTCAGACCACTGGCTTGGCAGTCTATGATTGGCCACGGGCTAGGCTGCACGGAGCCAATGGGGCTGATTTGAGGCGGGCGCAGCAAGAAACAAAACTGTCTGCCTCCCCCCTTCCCAATACCTTCTGAGCTAGTCACTGTTCCTGAGCAGCAGGCGTTTCAGAAGGCTCCCTCACCCAGCATTTTCCAGCTCCCCAATCCATTGCCATCCTCCTCCTATTTCACCCATCCAACCCATCTACCCCCATATTCTCATTTATTTACATTAGCTTTGATAGATTTAGTTGTTATTTTTTGTTTTTATCCCTCCCTGTGTTCAATCTTCAATCTTCCTCCTTCCCTCCCCCCTCCATTGAATATTCCCTCCCCATTCCCTTCCCCTGTTTTTTTGATTCATTAGAGTAGTAGTATATATTATTAATTTATAGATTGATTTAGGTTTCATTTCAGTTTTGTACCCCTCCTTGTCTTGTTTGTGATTGCCCCCCTAACCCCCATCCCATATATTCAATTCATAGGTAGATAGATAGGATTAGGTCGATACATTTTTGTTTGAGTAGTTTAGTTTAAGGTTTACTGATAGAGTGAGTTTACTGTTTTCTGTGATTCAGCTTTAGGGTTTGTTGGAGTTATTCATAGCATTTAGAATACATTTATTAGTTAGGTAGTTAGTTAGTTATTAGTGTAGATATAGAGATATAAATATTTGATAAAAAAATTCAATAATTTTTTTTTAAAAAATTATATATTAAAAAACATTGTTTTTTTCGGGCCAAACGGCCGAACGTGAACGCGCGAACCACCCGAACACCGAACGACCGAACACGAACGCACAACCCGATGGCGAACGAACCGAACGGCCGAACACGAACGTACGACCTGCCCGAACAACCGAACACGAACGGCCGACACACGAACGGCCGAACCGAACGGGCGAACACGAACGCGAGGTACGACCGAACGACTGAACACGAACACACGAACCGAACGCGGCCAAACCGAACGGCCGAACGCGAACACACGAACCGATCGCGGCCGAACCGAACGGCCGAACACGAACCGCGATCTGTTCACCCATGCCTATTGCTCTGTGTTGTTCCCTTTACTTCTTTGACTAATCTGCAACTGGATTGCAGATGAGTAAATGAATCTGTGTACCAGCCAATGAGAATCAAGAAAGTTCAAGGGAAAATGGGGTGCAAAAATGTGGTATTGCATTGGTCTAACCTCTCGGGATTTGAAACCACAAAATGGTAAATGGTAGAGCGGTAAACAGGATCCTGGTTAGCGGAAAGTCGGCAAATTGAGAAACATTACGTAAAGTCAGTCAAGACATTACTGAGTGTACCAAGAGATTCTCAATTCAACCAAGGGTATTTTCAGACATTACGAGATTGCTGCTAACCACACTGAACCACAGTGGATCCGGTGTGGTGGCAGCGATCTCGGGAATGTCTGTTTGCTCCCGGCCAGATGTCACCACAGTGAACACCCAGCCGGGATCAAATTGATCACGGTTCTGGAGGTGAGGCCGGCCTCACCTCCAGAACCGTGGTTAGTTTGGCCATAATCCGGGACGGGGCTGGGAATGGCTGCGGGTAATGACTGTTACCCACCCCAGTCCCAGAATCAGGCCCCAATCACAGAACGGGATCGGGTGCAGCGGCCTCATTGGCTGCTGTGCCTGCCCGTCTCCCTTAGGGTAGGTGTCCGTGGGAGCACAGAGGGGTGGAACCGTGCAACCACGCGTCGTGCCGCTCGGCTCTGCCCCCTCCCAGATTCCCTACAGTAATCAGGCTAGCATTTCTAAAGGACGACTGGCCTGATCACGGACCAGGATCCAAAACAGATCCTGGTGGGGGGTTCAGCATGGTGGGCTGGGAGGCCCAGCACGTTTGAAAATACCCCAAGATGGTATCAGGAACTGGGATTTTGTCAAAATCTCTTGTTTTGGCAAAATCTCCTTTCAGCCCTAGTTAAAGGTTTAGTCTGTAATCCACAAGCTATTTACTCTGGAGTTGCCACATTGAAGTACAGTGGGGTTGTAAAGACTCATGTTCACTATGTTTCCCCCATTGGTGCCAGTGGGGGGAAAATAGGGTGAAACAGACATGCACCTTGACTCTGCTTTAACACTGCTTTATCATTTCTTATGCATGTTGCAGGGCTGAGTAGGACATCAATACAGCCCTGCAACATATATAATAAATGTTAAAGTGGTGTTAAAGCAGAATTATCTGCATGTCTGTTTTCACCCACAGTGCCCTGATCATAGCCTTGAACAATAACAAAAAAAGAAAGAAAGGAAGAGAGAAAACCAATCAATATTATGTAACCATCGCTTTCTGATGACTTATGATATCATCTGCCTGCAGGAGACCTGGAATCGGGGACAGGTCTCTCTGGTAGGTTATGATTCATTTGGGCCACCCCAGTGGCGGATGCCTGTGTTTTGTTGCTACCTCCCTAAAAGCAAGGTACTTGCCCCTGGTGGGTGAATTTTCTTTCCTCTGTGGGGTGATAGCGGTTCTCCCCCTAGGGCTAGTGGCTGTTTTGAATGTTTATGTCCCCCCCCCTTTCCTCGCGATTCTACCACAAATCCTGTTGGGAGGAGTTGGGTGGACTCGTCAGATCTTTAGAGGAGACCCATCTTGGCATTGGGATCCTATTGGTTGGGGATTTCAATGCCAGGCTGGGTGCTTCTGATTTAGCATTGGCCCTGGAGGGGGACCATGGATGCTGGAGAGCTCCCTCCAGGACGAAATGAGAAGTTCCAAGGACAGGGTCATCAATAAGAGTGGGCTTCTCTTGGCAGGGCTCTTGGCAGCAGGGAGATTAATGGTTTTGAATGGTCAGTTTCCTCAGGATCATCCGGCGGAATTTACCTATCTTTCAAACTTGGGGGCTAGTGTGATAGATCTTATGGTGGTAACTGAGTCTCTTTATCCCAAAGTGGCAGGATTTAGGGTAATTCATCAGTTAGGAAGCGACCACTTTCCGGTGCAACTGGGTCTTCTCAAAAGTGAAATTTTTGACACGGATCTGGGGCGGGCTCTCTTTGGGGCCCCCCTCCTCCATCCAGACTGAAAATAAGGTGGAATTTGGCGGTGGGGAACAGGTTTGAAGCATGGTTGTCATCTACAGAAGGAGTTGGTTGGTTGATGAGTCTTGAACAGGCAGGGGACATGGGGGAGCTTACGGCGGTGTATAGGGCAATTCTTAAAGAAGTGGTTCGTATGCTTCGGGCAATCGAACCACTAGAGGGTCGGAAGGCAGAAGATCCCACTAATACCTGGTTTGATGGGGAGTGCCGGCGGGCCAGAAAGTCTCTCCGGATTGCCTATAGGAGTTTCAGGAAGTCTGGTACGCTGCTGGCTATGACAGCATATCGGCACTTGCGCCTCAAGCATAAGGCCCTGACACAGGAGAAGAAAAGGAATTATCATTATAGTCTGTGGGAAAAGATCAATTTGGCTTTAAAGGTTAATGATTCGGCACGCTTTTGGAAATTGGTTGGAGGGTGTGGTAAGATTCGCCAGAAAATCGAGAGTAAAGTCCCGGAGACGGAATGGGTTAAGTTTTTTACTTTGCTTTATGCCACCGATCCAGGACTTTCTGCCCCGCTGCCCTTATTACACTTGCTGCCCTCTTGGGAGCCGGTTCTAGGGACAGAAATAGAGGTTATCATTGATGGTTTGAAAAGGGGAAAGGCGGCCGGACCCGATGGTCTCCCTCCGGATCTCTTTAAAGCCAATAAGAGCTGGTGGGACAGGGCCCTGGCGGCCTTATTTACAGGTATTAATCAAACCGGGGAACTCTCGGACAGCTGGACCCAGGTGGAGATCGTACCTATTTTTAAGAAGGGCTCCCCTGACGAGGCTAGAAATTACAGACCTATTAGCCTCCTCAGTGTGGTCAGCAAAATGTATGTTCTTTTTTTGCTGAGCAGACTGGAGCAATGGATGGAGAGTGAGAAAATATTGGGAGATGAACAGAACGGGTTCAGAGCTGGTCGCTCTACTTTCGACCACTGTTTTGTATTGAGTCATTTTGTGTCTAAATACATGTGTTCCACAGGCCTTTATGCTGCCTTTGTGGATCTACGAGCAGCGTTCGATTTGGTTTCCTGGAACCTATTATGGGCAAAGCTTTCACTCACCACTATTGACCCAAGGCTCCTGCTTTTGATGCAGAGGTTGTATAGCAACACCACTTTGCGGGTTAAGATGGATAATAACGGTACCCTATCGCAGGAGATTCCCACTACACGTGGCGTTAAGCAGGGGGGGGGTGTTGGCCCCGGCACTATTTAATTTTTATTTAAATGGCCTTATTCCCCTTGTTACCTTCTCCAGCAATTGCCCGCCATGAATAGGTACCCACGAGTTGGCTATACTGCTTTATGCAGACGACGCTATTTTGTTGGCCAGATCTCGCTTGGGGCTGCCTCGGCAACTTACAGCACTCCACCTCTTTTGTGCCCAGAACTCATTGGAAATAAATTATGTCAAAACCAAAGTTATGTACTTTTCCCGTAAACGTAAAAGCTTTAAATGGGCTATAGGTTCCCATGAGCTGGAACAAGTCACTTCTTACAGATATTTGGAGATGGTTTTCCAGGCTAATGGGTTCTGGTCAGCACATCTGCAGGCAGCAATTGGCCAAGCCAAATTAGTCTCCAGGTCGATATGCAATTTTTTTCAGTCTAGAGGGGGATTCTTGATACCTCCGGCCATCCAGGTTTTTAAGGCCAAATGTCTGGGGCAACTTCTCTACGGGGCCCAATTCTGGGCGGAGGGGAAGTTTGCACTACTTGAAAGGGTGCAGACCAAATTTCTAAGGTCGCTTCTAGCTGTCCCCAATCATGCACCCAACGTGGCTCTTCGAGAGAATGTGGGTTGGCCTTCATTGAGACACAGGTTTGGCGATTGGCCATAGGGTACTGGCTGAAGTTACATTTTTGTCGAACTGCCCCGCTGGCCTTTATGGTCTTAGCCGAGGACAATCTTTGGGTTAGCCAGGTGAGGGTTAAGCTCTGTCATATGGGCCTTCCTCTTGATTCCCTGCATTTGTTGAGTTTTGGGGCTATTAGGTCCCTTTTCTTTCAAAGGTTGGCAGATATCTCCTCCCAGGAGGAGATTACCACCCTTAGAGGTATGTCCTCGCTGGCATCGGTCATGGACCTGTATGAACTTCCCCTTGCCCCCGCACCGTATTTATTCCATCGTTGAGTCCTCAAGTCTGTAGATGCTTCTCCATGGCTAGGCTGAGTGTTTTTCCCTCGGGCGTCATGGAGGGTCGCTTCAAGGGGAGGCATGAGTTGGCTTGCCTCTGTGACTGCACACTGCGAGCCCCAGACACTATGGAGCATATAGTGTTGCATTGTTTATGGAATACTGGTTTACGTACTAAGTGGATCCTGCCCCACCTAAATCCCCTTCTGAACGATCAGCAGGCATTGGGGTCACTTTTTCGTGGTCAGGAGGAAACTAAAACCAGGGATGTGGCCTTTTTTCTTTATAAGGCTTTGGCATTAAGGAAGGGGAGGGAAGTTTTGTGAACATTTGGCCCCAATCTCTGAGCTCCCCCTGGGTATTTTTGTATGTTAATGTATGTTATTTGTGATATTTGTTATTTGTGATAATTGTGCTGTTTTCCTTGTTGTGTGATGGCTTGTCTACACACCTAATAAATTATTATTTATTATTATTATTATTATTATTATTATTATGTAACCATCGTTTTTTACCTTGTTCTTGAAATGCTGCCCAAAATACTGATGCCAGTTCTAGAAAAATTAAGAAGATTTATTCCAAGTGACTCTAATTCCATTTCTTTTTAATTTTAATTTAGGAGGGAAAATGTAATATGTTCATTCAGGATTCCAACTGAGCTTTTCATTTGCAGATTTATTGTTGTTTTATTTTTAGCCCATGGCTTAACTAAGGTAATTCTTAAAGTAAACTTCAGGTTACATAACTCAAGAATAATACTACTACATTATTCATTAAATACAATGCCAATATTTAAAAAGGACTCCAGATGTGACCCTGGCAGGGTACAGACCAGTGAGGTCAGTACCGGGCAAACTGATGGAACTGGTTGTTAAGAACAGAATTACTGAGTATACTGATAAAGATGGCATAATGTGAAGAGTCGACATGGATTTAGCAAAGGGAAGTCATGTAGCACTAATCTATTAGAATTTTTGAGAGTGTAAATAAACGTGGAGAAGAGTGAGCTGGTTGATATAGTGTACCTGGACTTTCAGAAATCATCTTATAAGGTTCCTCATAAGAGCCTCGTGAGGAAATTAAAAGGTCATGGGATAAGAGGCAGTGTCCTATAACAGATTGGCAACTGATTAAAAGATAGGACGCAAAGACTAGGACAAAATGGTCAGTTTTCACAGTGGAGAGAAGTAACTAGCTGTGTCTGCGGCTGTGGGGCTGGTGTGTGATTGGAGGAGTATACTGCCACTCTGCTCTTCCCTCCCCCTCTCCAGGTAATACACCCAGGGTGGGGCCCTGTGGGCGCCAGCTCATAGGGCGACACCCAAAGGGTGTTGGCTGGGACCAGGGCACCCAGGAGCCCCTCTACTTGACAGACACCACATTTATTATCATGCTGCCCATTTCTGTTGCTCCTGCTGCTCTCCCGCCGATACCATTGCTGCCACTGCTGTTGCTGGACCTGCTGTAGGACCCATTGTTTACTGTCATTATTATTTTGTACCTTATTATTTTGTTTTAAGGGTTTTTTGGGGGGATGAGGTGGGTGTAACTTGAGGGTGGGGGCCATGGGGAGTGGGTTAGGGTGGACAGGGTCAACTCCCCTGATGAGAGGAGGGGAGGTGCTCCTTGGGGAGGGTTGGAGGGACTCCCTGTGAAAGGGGGAGTCCCAGGGAGGTTTGGTTGTATATTGTAAAAATGATTGTCGAGGGGTTGGGGTTATTTAATAATGTATATTGTAATTTTTAATGTTGTATTGTGGAAGGGCCCCACTTCTTGGTGAGAGCAGGAAGATGTGGGGTGGGTTGGAGAAGGACCCCTTCCCTGGTGGCAGCAGGGAAGGAGTGTGGGGTGATGTAATGGTGAGTGATGGGATATATGTAATATGAATTTTTTAGTGTTAGTTAAATATGGGTGGTTTTCTCTATATATATATTGTGGGTCCTGCAGACCATATTGCATTTTGTGCTATGAGCTGTTTCATTTTGTTGTGAGCTGCCTCGAGTCGCTTGTGGCGAGAGAATGCAGGATACAAATAAAAAATGAAAATGAAAATGAAATTATATTCAGCTGTAGGGAGGCAGGGCTCCTCTAGCAGACGGGGTTATGGCTTCTGGGACAGGCTTGGGCCCTAGTAACAAATCCTTTTTTTTTTTTGGTAATAGCAAACTTTTTTGGTAAAGTGCTGGTAATAGCATTCACATTCTGAAAAAAAATTCTGTTACAACTCATCTGCTTTCTGGTTTGTTTTGAGTATGATGGATTTTGTTGACTTCTGTAGAAACAGCTAAAGCACACAGTAGCTAACACAGTACAGAATAATAAATCTATTGAGAGCCATACATCCCTTGTGATTCTTCATGTATCCATAACTACTATGTTCTTCTGCACTGTACTTCTGTATTTTCTCCTGAGGACAAGATTCTATATCCTTTGGTTACTTTCAGTATTATTTTCCTTGCTGTCTTCCCAATTCAAATGCGTCTTGTAGTCCTGTTGTGAAGTGACAGTTTCCGCTGGTTCAGAGATACACTGGGTTCTTTTAGAGTGGGTGGCGGCACAAATTCACCTTCTGATTATTGTGTGAAGTCACACCGGCTTTCTACTTTCAGTTCAGTTCAAACTTTATTGTGAAGCTTAAAGGCTATTGCAAATTTACAGGAGCACACAAAAAAGATATACAAGCATGTAATAAAAAATAAGAAACAAATACATAAAACTTTCCGTATCAGTCTAAATCATTTTCCTAACACTATTAGCCACACACAAAAATTTAGACACAGCCCAGGTAGACTCTTCTATTTTATCAATTAACAAATTCTCTTGTAACCAGTATTATTTATACCAGTGAATTTCATCAAAATCGGGATTATAAAATCAGCGCACACCTCAGCATACAACGAGCATTCCAAAAGGACACGGAGTACTGTTTCTACCTCCCTTGATGGAGAAGAGCAGAGTCAGTCTTCAACAGGGACTCCTTTAAACCTTCCATCTAGAAGCGCTGATTCTAAGCAATTAAATCTTGTTCTAGAAAAGCATGATGCTACAGGATCTGTAAGAAGATTTAAATAGGGCATAGGAGTCATCAATACATTTCTTACAGCAAAATAATGCTTTGCAGAGCCTTGTATCAGCATAGCTGAAGTTTCTTGGCCACGTCATTCAATCTCTTAATAACCGTTTTTCCCACAATTTTTGGGCCCAATGGGGTGAGAATAGTCTTAGAAAAATGAAGCAAACAAATCTTATTTTCTACCTTATTCAACCAGGTGCTAGTGTATTTATCCACAGGAATCAACTGCGAAAGTGGAGCAGCTTGATTAAAATGCTGTTTAATCCCAGGGCCAAAGCCCATATCCAGGTAGCTACTAAAGGCAGACCACTTTCAACCCTCAACATGGGGTTTGAACAGTGGGGGACCTTAAAAATAGCCATAGGAATATGAATGGCTTCCAGTTCCTTCATAACAGGATTTCCCAGAGGCCACAAAGATACTCCATAATTAAGTTTTGCTAGACACTGTACAACAAAACCCCTCAGAGTTGGAACTATCAACTCTCCACCTTTGCAGTGAAAAAAGTGGGAAAGATCCAAGTCTACGTAGAGCCCTGACTCTCCTGCGTTTTGACTTACTCCCAATGAAGGTACTGATTGGGAGACGACTAGGGATTCCATATGCAAATATACTATGTGCATGCAATATGGGATGTGTTGAGGATTTATTGCACATCCTATTTGTGTGCCCACTTACGCTGCATTTGAGGGAGTCATTTTTAGTTCCTTGGCTAGCTTTGAGGCCATATTCTTCACCCATTCAATTATTGACTTTTCTTGCAACTACCAAATCAGTAGATCTTGTAGTCAATTTGGCCCTATTAGCACGTGATCTTTGTAAACGATATTCTTGACTGCTCTTGCCATTATGGCATATTTTATTTGTTGACATATTATTTTAATATATAATTTGGGTTTTAATGATTTAATCATTTGTTATTATTGTTATTGATATTGCGCTTGTTATTGTTTATTTTATTGGAATTCTTCTGGGATATGGCGAAAGCTTACTCCCCTTAATAAATATTCTATTCTAGTCCGCTTACCACTCACTACCATCCCCTATCTCTAGGGCTGGTAATAACCACAAACCTTACCACTCACAGAAGGTGTGAATAAAACAGAGATAGATAGTGTCCTAGAGGATTGTAAGCCCTGAGTCCTTGTAAGAGCCTAGAAGGACTGAGTTCTTCCCAAAATTACATAAAGTGAGCTGCAGAACAGTTTAGATTACATTTCTAAATATAAATAGGGAAGACATTGCATTCTGGCTGGGAGATACAAATGTTAGCTTGTGTTCCTACAAGCCAAATGCAAGCCAGCTGAAAATCCATAAACACTGGATGGAGTCCAGTGATATTTCCCTGTGACCTGCTTAGTTCAACCTGGATTTCTTATCCCCATGTTGGGCAGTGAGGGGGAGAGCAAATGCTCTTTGTGACTGGCTGCTTTTCTGGGAGCATCAACAGAAAGTGTAGTCAAGGAGAATAGTGAGAGATTGCATTGACTCAGAGCTATGTCGGACACAGGTTAAACACCTATGTTATTGTACAGTCTATGCACCTCGGAGCCAAGTGGAAATATATAATAAGCATGATGAATATAGGCCAAGCATTAGTATGGCTCATCATATCTATGATAAACAGAGTAACTGGATCAGGGATACTCTAAGAATTGAAACAGAAGCGGTATGCTCCGAATTTACCAGGGAGTTTTACTTGTCTTGGGAGGAGTTCTTTCTCATCTGGATTTGCAGTAATTACAGTATTATAACTAATTTATAGCTGTCTGCTATATGTGAAATGAGCTGAAATTGCATTTTCAGCCTGGAGTTCGATTATTATAGACACTCAAAAACAGATTACAACCATTGGTACATGAGAGGGAGGGATCATTAGTTAATAGTTAAAATGCAAGATTGTGGGAGTAAGGAAATCAGCTTTCTATTTATAGAAAGTCATTGGCACAGAATTTTTGTGCCGCTTTGGGTGAGGCACTGAATCTTGTTATGCCAGTGCCTTGGATCATATACCCCTCTCTTTCAATCCCTATTGGAATAGAATACAGCAAATGTGCTGTCCAGGTGGACAGATTTACCTTAGGGATTCCAGCCATGGAGAACACCTTTAAAATCTGCTCAGTGCTTCATGTGAGATCTGTTTGGTCAACATATCACCCAGTCTACCATTCCCAGTCCTTTCCCATCTCTAGAACCCTGGTGGAATAGAAGCTGAAGCTGGCTTGAACCTGTCAGTTCACAAGAGACACACACCTATGTTACGATAGCTCCACTAGTGTCACTCAGAAAGCAGATGTTCCTTAGACTCTTGCTTCACTGTTCTATGACAGTGTATCCTTACTACAACACCCTTCATTAGAGCAGACCCCAGCGATTTGAATGTCCTTTTGTTATCATGAGCCTCATTATAATGAACAAAAAGCTTAGATTCTCCATGCCACTGAAAGGTCATATGAGGCTCCATCCTTCCTCCAGGGCCTGTGCTCCTGGTCTTATTATATTATTATTATTATTATTATTATTATTATTATTAACAAACATTTATATAGCGCCAGCAGTGTACCTGCACTTTACAAAGTAATAAAATAGACCCGGTCCCTGCCCCTAGGGCTTACAATCTGAGAGACAGGAGCTGGGGGAAAGACTTAGGAAGGGGAACAGAGGGAGAGACAAGGGGTCTAACATTCATGAAGATGCGAGGTCTCAAGTGCACGTATAGAGGTGCAGGAGCACATTTATAGTTAAGGTGAGGAGCAAGCTGATGAAAGTTCTATTGCTTATAAAGTTGAAATGGTGACTCCTATTAGTTTGTAATTTGGCCTGGAAGGTTCTTTGGATAAGGGGGGGAGGGGAATGCAGCCAGGTTTGAAGCAAAACAGTTGGGAAACAAGAAAGTTGCAGCCATTTAAACATGACAGGGAAGGGGAAGCAGGGGCCTAGCACTGGCCTCCGCTCCCCTTCTCTGTACTTGGCTGATGATTTTCTGAGTTCTGAAGTTTTGGAGGCCATTCCTTGAAACTTCAGAACTCGGAAAAATGAGTCAAGTACCTCGATCCTCAAAGTTTTCCATGGAAAAATGAGGGCTGTTTAAGCACTAAAAGAAAGGGAGGGTAATGATACAAAGGAGGAGGAGGTGGGGAGGTGAAGGGGGAGGACGGGAGAGAAGAGGGTGTGGAGGCTGGGGGTAATGGGGTGTTTGAGGGTTAATGAGGGGAGGGGTGGATGTGGGTGACAGGTGAATGGGGGAGGGAAGATGTGGTTGGGGTGAATGGGGGATAGAGGGGTATGTGGAGGGGCTTAGGATGAGTGGGGAAGGGTGTTTAGGATGAATAGGGAGAGAAAGGGTGTTTGGAGTTAATGGGGGAAATGGGTGTAGGGTCTGGGGTGAATGGGGAAGAAGTCCTTGAGGGTTAATGAGGGTTACAACTTAGGCTCCATGCGCACATTTTGTCTTTGTCTTTCAGCCCCAATCCTCTTCCTCTTTTCAGGTTGGGGGCAACACTGAAACTCGGGACAGGAGGGCATGAGCTGGCCCCTTACCGCATTTGTTTCCTCTTTAAGAAAGAGATAATTTAGGAGTTCTGGCTCCCGCCCCTTCTCCCCGTCTAATCTACTTGATCCCAACCCTTCAACAGAGAAATCAGGACTCCTGGCTTCCAGCCTCTCCACCCCACTCTAATACATTAGGCTGCGCTCCCTTCACAAACAACTCAATAGTCCTGGTTCCTAGCTTGTTCTCCTCTCCCCTGCTCAGCTCGCAACCTTGTAACAGACAACCCAGAAGTCCTGGGTCCAAGTAGCCCCTCTAACCCTCTAGCCCCCACTCCCCTCACAAAGAACTCAAAAGCTCTTGGAGAAATACAATGTTTATCTGTGTGTGTCATATGGAACAGAAGTAAAGGTGTGAATGGGATGACGAACAAAAAAACAGAGGAGGAAGTGGAATAACAGGGAGGGAGGCTATTGGAACTCAAAGGATAGGGTTTCCGCTATGGTATTCTTTACACATAGGGTTGATGACATTTTTGTACCTAGGTATTTATCCATGGGGGGTTCCTGGCTAACTTCAATTTCCATCCCTAATAGATCTTGATTTTGGGGGGGCAAATTTGGTTCAACAGTCCCTCGTTTCCAATGGACTAAATTGGACTTCTCCTGTGTTGACAAAGTGGGCCAGGAAAGGGGCAGGGATGGGGCAGGCGCTCAGTAGTGCACTGCTAAGGGGGTGGAGGCATAGCAGGGGCTGAGGGATAGAGTACATAGCAGGGGCTGGGGCTCCAGTGATGTGTGGCTTCCTCCTGATGGGTATGTTTGGAGGGGGGAGCTGGGCATGCTCATAAGGGTCAAAGGGCCCCTTATGAGCATGCTCCAATCTTTCCAAGATGGCGCTGGCAGCGTCAGGAAGCTGAGGGCACTATCTTGGAAAGGCCGGAGCATGCCCAGATTTTTTTTCTTTTCTTTTCAAACTTACCCAGTCTGGAGAAAGTCATCCGTTGCTGGAGCCCCTCCAGTGGGTGGGTACTCTACCGCCTTCAGTCCCTGCTAAACTCCCACCCCCTCTTCTCTGACCCATTCCCTTCCCCCTGCAGGCCAACTACCTCTGCCTCCCTCCTCAGCTCCAGCCCTCAGAAACTACTTGCACGTATTCACCAAGGGTCCTCAGACCAGCCCAAGCAGTCGGGGCTGGTCTCGGAACTTGGGCAAATACTTGTGAGTAGTTTTTTCACTACTCGATTCAGCCCTGCTTTCCTCCTACACTTCACCTCCCACTCCTCCCCCCCTTTGCCCTTTCCTCTTCTCTTTTTCCTCTTTCCTTCCATATGTGCACAATTTCCCCCTCCCCTTTATGTGTCTTTATGAGAAGATGGATCATCTTGCTGGCACCCCCTGCCCCTTGAGCCTTCAATTTTTTTCAATTGCAATTTTTAAAATACTGATGTAAAGTGGGAGAACTTTACAAGAGAAAATTTCCCTTACAGAAAGAAAGACTTAAATCCTCAAATGTTACTGTTATGATTGTGTAATGAAACTGAAGTTGGTAGCACGGCACCCATCGGAATGTAATGCACAACACTAAAAAATGCAAAGAAATTCCATGCTCAAAAAAACCTTTCAGTTTAGACAGTAGTTAAGGCTCTTACAAATTCAACTATGCACCAAAAGGCATGTAAATTATTAGTTAAGGCTCCTGCCTTAACTTGTGTGCCATGTAAGGAGTAAAGACATTGTATAGTCTCACATATCGTGCTCGCTTCCAACTTAGCCTCCATGCACCCACGCTTTCCCTTTTTGCCCCCAGGTATCTTCCTGTGCAGGTCTGGAGCAACACTGAAGCTGCCAATTGTATTAGGTGGGAGAGATCTGCTGGCTTCTTCTGTGGGGCTGTGTGGTGTTAGAGTTCAGTGGGCCCACATGAGTATTGTTCTCCTTCCCAGGTAAAAGCCTCCTCCCTCCCTTCTATAAGGGCCAGAGATTGCCAAGGGCGGAGCCTGAAGGGGAACAACCAAAGGATGCAGGCCATTTGGAGGCAGAGAGGGACTGGGAGCTCCCTTCTTGTGCCGCTAAACCGGTAACGCAAGAGCAAACATTTTGTGGAAACCTAAGGAAAGCTTAGCAGCTGTCTGGAACTGTCTGTATTGGTGGAGTGGGGCCCAGAATGGAGATTGACCTCAGTCTGGTGGGTCTGACCAGAGGCTTTGCCTGCTTCTTATTGCTGTGGAGCTCCCTCTGGAATAGTCTTTTGTGCTCAAACTCTTTTTGAGTACATGCTTGAGAACAGGCCTCCAGAGCAGACGAAGCCGGAGAGAAGCTTCCATGCTCAGAGAGATGAGCCTTGGGATTCCAAACCCTCTGGACCAATAAGCCAATGACCTGGGTCTGCGTGGACACTGTGGGGGAATTGGGTATTTTGGGGAGCTGCCAGAGCCTGAAGGCCGAGGGATGACACCAAAGGACGCTGGCCATTCTGTGGCCGTTCTATGACCAGAGTGGCTGTGGCGTGAGAGTCCTGCCATTTTGAGCTACCTCAGGGAGTAGTCGAAGGAGTTGGAGCCAGGAAAGCGATCACTTGCTGGGATCCCTTCTGCCTGTGTCGAGACTTTTGAGAACGCCTGGAAGGACAAAGACGGACCTCCTAGCAGGATTGCCTGCAACTACGTGGTAACTGTATCTGGATTATTGTCTTGCTGCTGTTCTTGGGTTTTTAAATTTTTTATTATGACAGACAAAAAGAGAGCCAGACAGGCTGACTCATCTTTGCTATCTCCAGATTCACCTCAAACCAAGCTGCCTAAGATTACGTACCCAATTTCTGACCCCTAGCAACTTGCCTCTCGACAATGATTCAAACTATTCCCCTTACTACAAACAGATATGCCTGTTTGGAGGTGAAGCACGGCAGTGGGGCAGCTGAAGCTCTAGTTGATCAGTTTGCCCCATGTAAGATGTTTGATGTAAAGGCTCCTTTGCCCTCCTCTGAGGCATTTTACCATAGACTGGAAAAGGAAATGTCACATTAACCTAAAAACATTTTATATCATGAAGATATTGGGGAGATATTGAAATCACAATGCACACTTATTGAGAAAACTGTCTTACTCCTGTTTATGAATATTTCTGAAATGGGTGCATCATTGGATGTAGTCCTACAGCTATTGAATGAAATAGCTGGTAAATTGGGCCAGCTAAAAAAGGGTGATCCATGTATATTATAAGAGCGTATCAGCTTGAGAGAGAAATGAAACAGGAGGGAGTACAATTTAGCAGATAAGAGGCCATCTAATAGAAATTTATTAATGAGAGGTCATCTTAGGCCCCCAAGAAAAGCTAAAATAGTTGATGATAAAGCCATCAATTTAGGGATTTATCCTTTCCCTAACGGTGTTCTTCCTAATTGGTCTAATATCTATTGTGTCAAGAAGAATGCATTGCAACTTCTTAATGTAAAACTGAGGGACGCAGATGTCTGTAACATTAGACATATTGCCAGGATAAATCAAATTCAAAATACTGAGATCAAATTTGCTGGCTCTGACCTAGTATTAAAATTCTTTAAGGCCAGAAAATTCCTTATGACAAGGAGTGTATTTATTGATAGAATGTTTACCTGTGATGAAAATACACAGGGGACAACCTTGGACACTCAAGGCAATACTACAACTCATTGCCTTTCTATTCCCAATTCAAGAAACAATGATTTCCTAACAATGCGAGCAGATAAAATAAGCCCAAACAATGGGCAGGAATATAAAAATCCTAATGATCAGTTAAATGATGCCCCTGAGGGAAGGAGCCTAGGGACTTCAACATCTAATCATCCTAGTGTGCAGATCTCTACTGGGCCAAATGATCTGGCCAGAGAGCTCTTTCTGACTCATTGATATTATGGGAACAGGACCTTCTGTACTGGGGTTTAATGGCAACGCAGGAGAAGGCCAATTTAGCCCATTGGAAATGAGGCACTGTTGAACCAAATTTGCCCCCAACAAATCAAGATCTATTAGGGATGGAAACTGAAGTTAGCCAGGAACGCCCCCATGGATAAATGCCTAGGTACAAAAATGTCATCAACCTTATGTGTAAAGAACGATGATAATAATCCACTCAGAAACATTCCCCCTAAGGAACAGGGTTCCGTTATTATTCCAATACTAGTAGAGCCATTGCAGACTGATTTATGTGTCAGGCTAAATCAAAATAGAGCAGAAAAACTGAGCCAACCAGAAGCAGTTGGCCCCTGATGTCCCAGTCTGTCCTGCTCACAGTCCCTAAGTTGATATGAAACCCTTTCAAGTTCATTAGAAATGGAAAAGAAAAAAAAAAAATTATCATGGAATGTGGCAAGGTGGAAATTCAGGATTACTGATGGCTCTCTGGACCTCTTGCAAAAATTTGATATTGTGTGTTTACAGGAGACATGGCTACCAAAAAATGTAGATCTGTTTCTCACAGGATATGACATTTGGGTCATTCCTGTGCTTAAAAAGGAGAAAGTAGGGCATCCTGCGGGTGGACTTGCAATTTTGATTGGTTCTAATTTGAAATTGTGCTGCTCCAAACTTTCTCATTTCCCTAAAAATGAACTCGCCATTGTCTTAGAACAAGACCAGATTCCCATACTAATTCTTATAAATATTTATCTAACTCCCTCACTTGCATCTGAGGACCGGAAGAAAATCTGGCAGTCCATGGAGGAATCACTTGATCAAGCCGAGGAAGATTTTTCAACAGTTCCTACTTTGCTTGTTGGAGATCTAAATGTTCGGATTGGTACCAGTAACAAAGATATTGCACAAGCTTTAGGTATAGAACCAGATGATCCTTATTTCCTCCCGAGCAGGCGCTCTAGAGATGCAGTGCTGAATCCGGCCGGAGTACAATTGATTAAATTCTTGTACAGTTGAAATTGGAGGGTCTTAAATGGTTGTCAACCATCTGATTTATACGACTTAATTTTTGTAGGCAAATCAGGAACGAGAATAATCGATTATATGTGCGTTTCTTGAGCACATCTTGAGAAATTTGGTAGTTTTGAGGTCCTCTCCTTTTATTTATTTATTTATTTAGACATTTGTAACCTGCCCATCCTGCCACAGGCAGGGTGCAGTGACCACCAACCTCTAGCAGTAACGTTTCTATTTCAATCTGTACATCCTCTACGCCATGAAGCTGATATTTGCTTTGCAAATTATGATTTATCTACCAGGCAGTTGTTAAAATGGAATTTAAAACTTGCTACTAAGAGCCATTTTTTTTTTTACTTCTTCTAAAATGACTCAGTTTAGAGATCAGTTTCATGCATCAAATGCCCTGGATGATCTACCTAACCAGTTTTCTGCATTAATACACCATATAAAAGAGAACTTCTTGACAGCTTCAGACTCAACCAGGAAGCCGCATGGGCAAACCTTGTATGATTTTGAATGTAGACTGTTTAGGCCTTTTATCAGTACGGCAGCTAAATCAGCTAAGAGGGAGGATTCACTTTTAGCTCTTTCTGAGTATATAGAGGCAAAAAGCCAATATAGAGCTCTAATTAAAAGGAAAAAACTGGCATTTCAACAATCTTTATAGTCAGCCTTAGGATTGTACCCAGTGTTGGTTGCTTGTTAACAAGGGGGTGCGAGCAGAATTCCTCCCTGGATACTGGTATAGCTGGCCCTGTATGGCAGAAACACTTTACCAAAATTTTTAATAATGTTATGCAGATTACAACCTATTCTGCAGAATTCAATTTAGCAACTCTCCCTTTGGCAGCCCACTAATCCTTCCGACACTGAAGCATTGATTATGCAGTTCCCAGCTCATAAAGCTCCTGGCATGTATAGCATAATGGGAGAGCTACTCAAAGAGCTTAAGATCTGGTGGGTCCCGATACTCTGCGCCCTGTTTAACCATATACATTTTTATGGAGTAGTCCCTGAAAATTGAAATCTCAGTACTATTGTTCCAATCTATAAGAAAGGTGACAGGTACCTCCCCTCTAACTACCGCCCAATCAGCCTCATCAATATTATTGCAAAACTCTATGCAAAAACCCTTCTAGCCAGATTAGAGTGTTGGGCTGAGAAGAAATGTATATTTAAAGAGGACCAGGCTGGTTTTCGTACAAATTGATCAACTATTGATCACTGCTTCACATTGGCTTTTTTGGTTAACAAGTATGCCATAATGCATAAAGCCAAATGTTTTGCAGCAGTTATAGTTCTAAAGGCTGCTTTCGACACAGTGGACAGAAACTTGCTTTGGAGCAAGCTAGCTTCCACGTATATAGATATGCGGCTTTTGATTTTGATCCAACACCTATACCAAAACACCACAGTCAAAGTCAGGATAACCCAGGACGGCTCCATGTCAGACCCAATAAAAACAGAAAATGGAGTCAAGCAGGGTTATAATAATAATCATTTGTTTATTAATTCATGACCAAGGGTTGAAACTTTGAAAATAAAAGTCAAAAATCCATACATGAAAATTAACACAAAAAGGCCATAAAGCCATTCTGTCAAAAAAGGAAGAGCAATCTCAAAAAATTAATATTATACGTAAAAGACATACCAAGACATATTGCCCTTTACCAGTCAAGCAGGGTTGTATCCTGGCTCCTTTCCTGCCTAATTTTTAAATAAATGATGTTGTAGAGCATTTGCAAGGTGATCAATACCATCCTGTATCTATCAAAGGCAGAAAACTGAGCATCCTGATCTCTACCACTGAAATTGGCTTGCACAGACTTTTGAGGTCACTTGGGAATTATTGTAGCCTAAATAACTATGAGAAATCCAAAGTCATGGCTTTCTCAAAGAGGTGGGTCTACTCTGTAAGGGGTGGAACATAAACACCAATCCCATCGAACAAGTTAAAATGTATAGCTTTTGGGCCTTTTTGTATTGTTATACGGGCACGTGGACTGACCACTTAAAAGCTCTACATTTAAAACTGGCTCAGACAACCAGAGGAATACTGAAATTTTGGCGCTTCAGTGGTGGAAGACTGTTTATGCCAGCAATCAGGCTCTTGGAATCTAAGTTGATATAACAAGCTATTTATGACGCAGAGGTCTGGAGATTCTCTGCCAAATCCTCCCTGGAAATAGCTCAGAACAGACTGCTGAGGACTATTTTGGGTGTACCTAACATTACCCCTCTATGCCTGCTTAGGGCTGAGGCAGGCATACCCATGATGGAATCAAAGGTTCTGTCCAGGCCAGTTGCCTATTGGTCTCGATTAATGGGAATGCCTGGGGACAGACTACCGAAGCTTTGTTGGATGGAAATGATGGCCTCTGACCGCATGTTTTTGTAGAAGGAAGATCTGTTCCACTTGACTAATTCAGTGGGACTGTCCCTATTATTCCTAGCTGAGTTGCAGGACACTAAGGCCAAGCAACTGTTTTCTACTCGCCTTGATGACATCTATAGACAAAAAGATCTGGAGGCAAATAGGCTTTCAAGAGTGGCCCCATGGTATGGTCTGTATAAAATACAGCATCAAACCGAATATTATTTAAGAGCTTTGACAAATTTAACCCTCAAGAGAGCCTTCACACTGTTATCATTCCACCTGATGCCCTCAGCAATTTTGGAGGGCAGGTATAAAAATAATATCCCCTGTGACCAGCGCTTTTGTGCTTGTGAGTCTGGTGATACTGAGGATCTTCTGCATTATCTTTTCTTTTGCCCTCAGTCAAGTGATGTCAGAAATAAATATCTCAAATCATTGCTGGGGTGCCGTTCAAATTGGGGCTCAGCACAGAAACTTCTGTTTATGCTGGCTAACCCTGACGTTTTAGGGTAATTTCAGCCGTTATGATACTACAGTCACCCACAGTGAATCCCCTGTGGTGGCCATTCATACTGTAACGTCTATGTGATTTCTGCCAGATGTTCATCTCAGTGAATCTCTGGCGGGAATCACATTGCCCGTGCTTTCGGACCTCCGGCCACCGGTCCTAAAGCGTGGTGGGATCAGGCCCCAACCGTAATCACGGTGGCCATGATTTGGGATTGGCCGAAAGTAACCTCTGTTACCTTCAGCCGACCCGGATAGCGGTCCCGACCATGGTCAAGGATTGGGCGCAGCGGCCGTATTGGCCGCTGCACCAATCTGTCTCCCAGAGGGTGGGTGGCCGGGGGAGCACGGGGGGGCGGGGCTGTGCAGCCGCACATCATGTCACGCAGTCCCGCCCCTCCCCTTCCCCGATCCCCCTCCAGAATCATGCCGGCACATCTAAAGGATGGCCAGCCTGATTCCTGACCGGGATCGGTCCGTGATTGAGCATGGTAGGCCTCTGGGCCCGTCACGTCTAAAATTACCCAGAGTTGTCAAAAGAGTGGTAAATTTTGCTTATGCACTAATGGTCTCAAGGCATAATAGATCCAATAAGAACTAAAGTGACAGTGACTAAAATAATTGTGATTGTAACTGCTTTCCTGCAATTGCTGTTATGTTTAAAATTAGATGGTCTTTGCTTGGTGGCAAGTGCTAAACCTGGAATGCATATTTAGCATAATTTTTATGATTGTTTTATGATTTTTTAATTCCTGTTTTATGAATTAGGACTGTTATAAATGTTGAGACCATATGGTTGGCAACAAAGACTATTCATTCATTCAATAGGTGGGAGAAGGAGGAGCCCTCTCTGTGGGTCCCTCAGATCTGAGGCCCATGGCAAACTGTCCCAGTTCCTTCACCTGTCTCCACCCCTCAGACAGAGTTCTCACCTTTCTCGGTTCTGACTGAGACAGGGCCATGCCCAAAGGTGGTAGGACAAAGGGTGTTCCCCATCCCTTTCTGATGTAGGCAGGTCCTTTTGGAATGCCATGATAGTATCATGTTCTGAAGTGGACAAGGCTGTGTCAGAAAGGGGGTGGGGTAAAAGGACTCTTCAGTGACATTTCCCAAGGTAGTGACACACCCTTTGGAGCACTGTGATGTCACCATGCCCTCCACAAGGGGCAAAGACACATCAGAAAAGTCCTTTTTGTCCTACCCTCTTTTCAGTGTGGCCCCAGTCTGATGCTTCAGTAACTGGAGAAATCAGGGATTCTACCAGAGTATCTGGGTAAAACCCAGGGCCAGCGCAAGGACATTCAGGCAGCCATCCCCCCTCTACTCCCCACCCCCACCATGAAGTTTGGTGATGGCTGGATCAGAGTGGGAGAAGCAGCAGCAACAGCTGGAGTGGGGGGGGGCAGGAGAGATGTCTCCTTCAACTTGATGTCCTTCAACTTGATGCCTCCTTCAACTTGATGTCCCTTCTCCAATCTTGCATGGAGTTTAGTGGCGGCGGCAGCAGTGGAGAGGGCAGGAGAGGCAATGGCAGAAGCTGGATAAGGGGTGGAGCCACCTAGGGGACACTGCTTCCACCCCCCTTTAGCTTCCGCCACCGCATCTCCTGCTCTTGATCCTGCTGCTGATGCCACTAAACTCTGTACTGGATTGGGAGAACGGCTACCTCGGGTGGTAAGTTGGGAAACCTCTCCCACCCCCTCCAGCACAGAGCTTCTTGGCAGTTGTGGCAGGACAGCTAGATGGGGGCAAGAGAGCTTCCCCTTCAACTTACTGCCCCAGATGGCTGCCTGAGCTGCCTGATGGTAGTGCTAACCCTGGTAAAACCCGGGCAGGGGGGGGGCAGGACATATGAGAGAGACAGAGAGCATGGGGTGTAGCAGGTACTTGCACACCATGTGATGGTGCTTCAACTTGCAGAGAGCACCCTGGGGGAGCAGGAGAGTGACACAGAAGGGCAGCAGTGGCAGCAGGCAGGCTCTGTCATTGGCACCCCAAAGAGTGACGGGGGTTCAACTTGCAGAGTGTCCTAGGATGACTGGGCAACATGTGAGGTAGAGATAATGGCAGGTGGGCACTGGGCAATTGGTAGCACCCCAGATGTAACAGGGTGTCAACTTGCAGAGAGTGCCCCATGGGTGAAGAATAATAGGAGAGAGAAAGACAGAGACAGACAGACAGACACTGGCAGGGGGCTAGTAGCATTTAGAAAAGAGAATTGGGAGCAGAGAGAGAGGGTACGTGGGCAGGATAGAGCAGCAATCCTCACTCTGGAATTGGCAGTTTGCTGCTTATTCCTCTCAGGGGAGCTCAGGAAACAACAGCAACAGGATTTGCGATGCCAGATGGCCAGCAGAGATGCCAATCATATCTCCTGTCTTGTGAGTGCTCCCCCTCTCCTCTGAGGGCATTCATTTCCAATTTTTGAAAGCATTCACATACTCCAATGAATTGAAACCAACTGAATGTTCCCATTGCTCTAATTGTCATTTTGAAAGCATTCACATGCTCCAATGTATTGAACACAAATGAATCAAACCCAATTAAATGCTCCAATTGCTCCGATTGCCATTTTGAAAGTATTATTGAAAGAATAAAATAAACCCAGTTGAATCACGTGCTTGGACCAACTTCCACCTGCAGCTCCAGAGAAATATCTACGTACAGAGCATGAGGTTGATCTTTGCATTCATTGTCAGCTCCCAGATCAGCTTGTTCTTCACCTTAGGTAATTTCTTGCCCGGTCCCAGCCCTACGCATGTCATTACCTTTTGGCACAATCCATCTTCTGCTCTTCCCTGACAGCTAACCACCTCTCTCCTCTATGCCCTCCTTCTCCCTCATAAAGCAGGCAGGCCCTTCCCTCTATAATCCCCATTGTCACCCAAAAATCGAGGCTTAACAACCCTGCCTCCTGTAACCTCCCTAGGATGTTTCACACACAGGCAGGTAAACATGATTGAACTCTATCAGAGTAGATACTCCCATCCCCTACGGGGAAGCTGATGGATATATGCAGAGAGCCAGACACCAGATACTCAAGCCTTCTTAGTCTGTCTTTTTCTTGTGAATAAACAATGGAAATCCATTATTTACAGTCGATGTTGTAAACACTGGTGGTGAAAAGTATTCCTATTGCACATCTGTATTCCGTAGTATAAATCCAACAGGAAAAAGAAGGGAGGACCATTCCACTGAGAGAATAGGATATAGGGGGCTTTTTACACATCAACTGACATTTATTCAAAATTTATATTCCGCCCCTCCAGCCCAAAGGCAGTTCGGGGCAGCGAACAACATGCACAAAAAATATTCAATAATAAAACATTTTAAAATAAATCTACAAATTTTAAAACAAGTAATAAAACACACCCTCCCTCCCAAACCCCACCTCCCCCACCCTACCCCACCCCCTCGCCAAACGCGTGGCAGAACAGCCAGGCCTTACACAAACGTTGAAACGACAAGAGGGTGGGGGCCAACCAAGCCTCCTCTGGGAGTGAATTCCACAGCACGGGGCAGTCACCGAAAAAGTTCTCACATCAGTGGCCACCCGCCTTGCCAGAAAAGCTACAAAAAGGCCCCCACGGACAATCTCAGGGGTTGCACGGGCACATGGGGAGTGAAGCGATCCCGCAGATAGGCAGGGCCCAGGCCATGAAGGGTTTTAAAGGTCAAAACCAGCACCTTGAACCTAGCCCGGTGCTTTATAGGCAGCCAGTGCAGAGCCCAGAGCACAGGAGTCATGTGCTCCCTGCGGCCTGCCCCAGTAAGGAGATGGGCCGCGGAATTCTGCACCAGCTGCAGCCTCTGGACCAGATTCTCGGGCAGCCCCACGTAGAGCGCATTGCAGTAATCCAGCCTCGAGGTGATGAAGGCATAGATGACAGTGGCGAGGTCAGAGTCTGAGATATACGGGTGAAGCCGCCAGAGAAGATGTAACTGCCGAAACGCACTCCCCGCCACGGCCACAACCTGAGATTCCAGGCTGAGCCACGAATCGAGG
>QEPC01001423.1:2558739-2573841 GCA_003113815.1 Sphenodon punctatus | reverse complement strand
GGATCTTGGCAATGTTGTGGAGGGAGAAGCGACAGGATTTGGCCACGGAGTCAATGTAGGCTTTGAAGGTAAGGTGTGAGTCAAAGATGAAGCCCAAGCTGCGAGCATGGGGGACAGGGAGAATGGAGACCCGGTCAATGGTAATTGACAGGGAAGAGGGAGAGGAAGGATTGGGAGGGAAGATCAGGAGTTCAGGTTTTTGCCATGTTTAGTTTGAGTTGGCGTTGAGACGTCCAGGCGGAGATATCAGAGAGACAGTTGGTGAGACAAGCTTGAACAGAGTGGGAGAGGGAAGGAGTGGAGAGATAGAGTTGGGTGTCATCAGTATATAGGTGATATTGGAAACCGTGGGAGGCAATGAGTTTGCCTAGGGATTGAGTGTAGATAGAGAAGAGGAGAGGGTCAAGGACGGAGCCTTGGGGAACCCCGACCGAGAGGGGTAGGGAGGAAGAGGGGGAGGAGTTAGGAAGAGATATATTGAAGGAGCCGTCAGAAAGGCAGGAGTAGAACCAGTCGAGGACAGAGTCCCAGAATCCAAGGGAGTGGAGCAATTCAATCTAAAGGTATTAACATTTGTGTGGGACAACAAACAAAAAACTAATATAAAATCAAGAAACTTGTGCAAAACAGGACTGTAAAACCCGAAGACAAAAGACACTCTCAAGTCTGCCCATTTCAGCCAAACTCATTAATTTTATACTTAATCTACCTATAATGCATGAGGGGTGTCTAATAGTATCATTGTTAATAGCTGTATTATATGTAGCTGGGTTAAGTACTTCCTCCTACCCTTGTAATTGTTAAACACGTGAAACAGAGTTAAATGCACTTCTTGAAATATACCATGACATTATTTTATAAGTGGATTTTTGTTACAAGTGGGTTGTTGCCACGTAAGAAATTACATTTACTGACCTTTGAACCCTTTCTACCATTTTTGGTAGTGTACAACATACACTTTTACAAACAGCTGAGTTCATTCCTGCATTCCTAACTTGCACAAAACTCGCACTGATTTAAACAGGAATTTTCTGTGAGTAAGGAGGGCAGGACAGAAATGTTAATGTATGCCTACATTGTACATTACAAAGAATTCCTTCTGGTGTAAACAGACTAAGACTGGGATACAGAAAGTGGCATTGGGGGGATTATAGCATGTGTGTCAACTAAATGGGGGCTGAAGGGCTTGAGCCTCCACCAGAAAACAGTATGTGGGGGTTCAGCTTCTCCTCCTCAGCTAAAGCCCATATGTCAGCCAGATTCTTCCCCACTTTGTGTGTTTTTTTATTTATGCCCTGAAACCCTCTCACGATCTCCCCTAACAGCTGCATATAGATGTTAAACAAGAGGGGGGACAGAATGGCACCTGCGAGACTCACACGTGAAGCCCCAGGGGGAAGACATACACTCCCCCAAGACCACCCGGTGAGTTCTCCCGGCCAGGAATGAAAGAAACCAGTCCAAGACCATTGCGTCAATCCTGGCACAGTCCCGCAGGCGAGTCACCAGCATCTCATGATCGACTGTGTTGAATGCAGCCAAAAGGTCTAGCAGGACCAGTAAAGTCTGACAACCCTGGTCCAACACCAGACGGAGATCGTCAACCAAGGTTACCAATGCAGTCTCCGTACCATACCCAGGTCAAAAACCAGACTGAAAGGGGCCAAGGAAACTGGTGAAGTCGAGATGTTCCTGGAGCTGCTGTGCCACAGCCCGTTCAATAACCTTCCCTAAAATGGGAAGGTTAGAGACCGGCCGATAACTGGCAGGAGCATCAGCGTCAAGAGATGGTTTCTTGAGCAGGGGCCTAACCACAGCCTCCTTCAGGCAGTCAGGCACCCTGCCCTCCTGAAGGGAGGCACTAACCACCCCAGCCAGCAATGGCCATAACGTCTCCTGGCTGACTTTCACCAACCAGGATGGGCAAGGATCTTGTTCTCATGTGGTGGCACGAACAGATCCCAACAAGGACTCCACATCAGCAGGCGACACCATCTGAAACCAATCCTACAAAACAGGACAGGACAGGGCATCCATAGCCCCAAGATGATCCTCTGCAATAACTGTGGTACTGAAATTGTGGTGGATGCGAGCAATCTTATATACAAAGTACTCAATAAACAAGTCACAGCGGTCACTGGATTGCTCCAGGTTCAGGTGGAGGCAGGCAGGACTGACCAAGCCTTTCACCACCTGGAAAAGCTCTGCTGGATGTGACTTTGCAGATGCAATATGGACAGCAAAGAACTGCTTCTTTGCTGCCTGCACCGCCACAGCATAGGCCTTTAAACTGGTCTTATGCTGCGATCGATCATACTTGTCACGAGTCCGACGCCACCGGCACTCCAACCGCCTGCTCTCCTGCTTCAAACACCGCAGGCCCTCAGTAAACCAAGGAGACCTGTGGGAGACTTGGGAGGGCAGCGGACATCCACAGATGATTTGGGACAGACCCATGGTTGTCATGGAGGCCATGTACTCATGCCTCGCTCCTCCAAGATCGGTGTCAGTGTGGATGTTGAAATCCCCCAGGACCGCTAATCTAGGGGTCCGGAGGATCACATCTGACACCAGATCAGCAGGAGCATGTAGGGATGTCGCGGGGCAATTGGGTGCATGGTACACCAGCAGCACCCCTAATCTGTCCCCGGCCAAATCCAACACAAGATGGAGGCACTCAACACCTGGTGGAGCCTCCACTGGATATCTCCTAAAAGACAATGCATCTTTGATAACAATGGCTACATTGCCACAACAGGCGAAGAAGAGCTAAAACGAGATTTTGTGCTTGTGAATTTCATTTTCAGCTAGCCGACCAAATATCTGAATAATTTTTCCCCACCAAAATGATATTCATATATTCTTTTTTTATTTTTATTTTTTTGGTTATTTCTGTTCGGCACTATTGGTGCTAATTATGCAGAAATAAAATAACCAAAATACCAAAGTGACCAAAATGGATATTCATTCTCAGAAACGAAGCAGAAAATGAATCCTGGTTCTCATCCACTTCAATAGACCAAGTTCAAAGCAGGCAAAATTGTCATACACAATACTTGCTGCTGATGTTTGTTTGAGCTCTAAGGCAAAGTAGTGCAGGCAGGGGAATCTTAGTGGGGCCGGCCGAGACTGGTTTGAGCTGGGTATCTAGACTTGTGGCTCCATGCTATGCTATAGTTTGGGGGCTTTATCCAGGCCACCTATTTCCTTCCTCCTGGTATGGCCCATTGTTTTGAACCCAAAAGACACTAATGCTTGTGTACTAAAACCTGTGAGCCTCCATTCCCACACCCCACCCTTCCCAACCTGAGAATGTTACTCAGCTCAGGTAAAACTAGAGAGCTTACTAGAGAGGTGAAGAGAGGATGGGTGGTAGGACTCCCACTGATATCCTGCTGCTAGAGGATGCATAGAGAATCCACTCAGAATTAATATGCAGCCTGTGGGCGAGGTTGTGAGAGGGTTTGATGTATGCTGATCAGTATGCTGATCCCACTCATTTTCTGCAGACCCAGGCTGGCAGTCTCGGTACTTTCTCGGTGTTTGGCAGCTGTGGGGGACTAAATGAGGGGGAGTTGTCTAAAGCTGAATCCTGACAAGTCGGAGGTGATGTTGGTGTGAGGGGCTGGTGGCTCCCATCATTGATGGGGTTTGTCCCTCCTTGGTCCCTCAGGTTTGGAGTCAGGAGATGCTCCTCGACTCTCAGCTCCACCTGGATGCCCACGTGGCGGCTGTGGCGAGGAGCACATTTGGCTAGTTACAGCTGGTACTGCAGCTTCGGACGTACATCTTGGACTCCAACCTAGCCACTCTCATCCATGCCTCTCAAGATTAGACTACTGTAACGCACTCTATATGGGGCTACCCCTGGAGACTGCAGCTGGTACAGAATGCGGTGGCCAGTCTCCTTACGGGGATGGATCATTGTGAGCACATAACACCTGTGCTCCGTTAATTGAACTGGCCACCTATAGTCTTCTGGACTCGATTCAAGGTGTTGGTTCTTACCTTTAAAGCCCTACACAATCTGGGCCCAATCTACCTGTGGGACTCTACCTGCAGGACCGCCTCACCCCTCGGATCCTAGATCGGCCCCTACACCCTCCTCGAAGTCCCCTGAGTGTCTCAGGGTGGCGACGATGGGGAGGACATTCTCAGTAGTGCGCCGAGGCTGTGGAACTCCCTTCCGGTTGCGGTCCATCTGGCGGAAGTGGAAGTAGTAAATTTATTTGATCAGCAGCTTTGCTATTATCAAAATACAAATAAATAATAATCAATAAATACAAGCCTTAAAATCAATTAAAATCAGCCATCAAGGCTCATAAATACTCCCTCCTGGAAAAAGCCAGGGGGATAATCGATAGGTTCGGGCAGGACATTACCACTCAGGAAGATCCTCAAGTTCAGAAAAGCAACAGTTCACCTTCTCAAAACAAAGCAACAGTTCCTTACTCATCAAGGGCTAAAGGCCTCCCATCAGTTCTTCGTTCTCTCTCCATAAGATACATAAACATCCCTACATTTTTAAGTATTCACTCATCTGTTGTGCCTACTAACCTAAGGTAAAGGTCCTCAGGTTCTCCACCCTCCAGGTATACCACCTCAGTTAACCAGAGCACTCTCTGGACCTGATACTGAGGGCAGTAAAACAGAACATGCGGAAGAGTCTCGATAGCGTCAGGGCACCATCTGCACTTCCTATCTTCCCTAGGGGTTAGATCTCTCCTCCCCAAGACCTCTGCTGTGCCAAATAAATTGAAGTGAAACTTACCATCCTTCGCACTCTAGGATCCACAAAATGATCCAAGTAAGTTTCTAAACCTGCCACCACCTTAACCTGCAAATAGTGGTGAGATATCTTATATTTTGCAAACAGTTCTAGATCGTTCCGGTGAGCCCATTCCTTGGCTCTAATTCTTAACTCTTGCTTCCCAATTTTATTAGCAGGGACCCCGTCCTCTTCCACCGGGAGGACCATTACCCCTGCAAGTTTCTTTAGATACCTCAACCACGGATAATGTAGAGCACCCTGATGTTCTCTTTGCTTGAGATAACAGCTGTGACCTAATCCAGAAGCTTCTTTAGTAAGTTGTTTCCAGAAAGAAAGATTCAAATGTGTAGCTACCGAGAGCGAACCTGTCTCAAGCCTAAGCATAGGAAGCGGGGTTGCCCTAGGGGCTCCAAGGATGGTCCGTAGAAAAAAGTTCTGAGGGACTTCGATTGTACTTATCTGCCTCATTGCAGTTACTTCCCCTCCATATGTCAGACTAGTTATTACCTTGGAATGGAAAATGTCTAACATCTGACTTACTGTTGCCCCTGGAGCTGCATAGGGTAATCTAAGTAGGTCTCCTATTGTTTGTTTTGCCTTACGGATAAGTCTATCATAATTCTTCTTCCAGCTGTTCCCTGCCGAAAACACCACACCTAGGTAAGTATACTGTTGAGTTGAAATAAGCTCCTGCCCTCCCAGTTGCCACGTAAACTTCTTCCGGGATTTCCCAAATGAAATCACATTCGATTTCCCCATGTTAATCAGTGATCACAAGGGCATTACTCCGGCAATAGTTGTGTAATGCTGGTAGGGTTAGCTGAAGGCCCAGTCTTATTTGAGAGAGTACCCGGTCCATCTGGCTCCGGATCTCCCATCCTTTAGACAACAACGTAAGACCTGGCTGTTCTGCTATGCTTTTGGTGAGCTAACAACATACAGAACACAGAATTATAAAAACTGGAGATGGTTAGGTCATGTAATCTATCCTTGATGGCTAGACCATTTAATCTATCCTCAAAACAATGGGTGTTTTGAGGATAGATTGGCCCACTGTGGCCCACTTGGATCTGCTTTGGCTTGTGGGCCACCATTACGTTTGTTAAGTGACATCCAGATGTTTTGCCTGAAATTTCCCTGGGCATGTTGATGGCTAACCTGGGCTGTGACCCATGTGACCTCATGTGTGGTAGCCCACTGTTCCTGGCCAAGTCCAGAGTCATTGGCTGCTATGGCCACCCATCATGGGAGGCAGGAGGCAGGCCTCTGGGTGCAGTGTGGGGGCAGGGAGACACACAATTGTGTTGCTCTCCAACCCCCCAACTGGGCCTGGCTGTATAAATATTTGTTCTGTCTGAACCCAATCCTGACCGGGAAGCAAGCGGTCTGGCTTGGGGGGTGTCACTGGCTTGGGGGGCATGGAAGTAGGCTCAGGGGTGGTTTTTTGCTGGCCTGGGGGCGGGGGGATGGGAAATAGGGCTGGCTCAGGGACGGGAAATAAGTCATGGTTCTAGCTCAGAAGGGAGTAATTGGTTTGTGTCATGTGGGATCCCTAGGTGGGAATGGGGCATGGGGCTGGCTCAGGGCATGATTGGCTTGGGAAGGGGAGGAATGAAGCTGCCAAGGCCTCACCATTTCTCCCTAGCTGGGCTCTGTTTGGCTGGGCGGGCCTGACTGCAGTGCTGGAGACTGCAGTTCTGACTGAGACAGTGGCAGCCCCTGCAGGTGGCGAGGACACACTATAGACTCCCCAAGCAGGCGGCTAAGCTGAGAGTCAGAGAGCAGTCCAACTCCAAGCTAGAGATGTGCTGCAGTTTGGGGTGTCCAGTCTGAGACCTCAGCTATTATGTTCTTCAAGAAATGTTGGATTCACTCAAAACCTGAATACAGAAACCTAGTATTCGTGTTTTGAATATGGAAGCTGAGAATGGCCAGGTTGTGTTTTAGCGAAACCCAAATGCAAGCCCTAGTATTTTCTGCAGTGCATGGTGCCAGTTACTTTTAAATGTCTCAATGATAAACCCAATATCACTGGACTTGGGTGTCTTGAAGACAATCGAATAAAAAATAGGAAGCTTTCTTCCTACTCAGCCTATGGTTTCCTTTTCTTATCTTTTTTGCCATTACTCCTACTTAGACAGGATTTTTTGCCCATCCCAAAATCCTTCACCATCTTTTGCGATGATACTTTTCATTTACATTGTCATTTCCCCTCTGATCCTCCCCATCATCTAGTTCTATTAACTTCCCTATAACAGGGGCGAGTCTTGGCAGGATCCTCACCCCAAGAACTCAGTCCATGCAGGATCTTTAGCTCCACATGCCTTTTGTTTACACTGAGAGTTCACCATCATCAGCAAGATACATAAATAGTTCAGCACAGTTGTTTTCTGGATGCCTGAACAGCCGGTCCCTGGCAAGGCACTATCCCTCCTGAAGCCAGGTACTTTCAGTCCTATGTAATCTTCACACAGTCTCTTGGTTACCTATTTCACATACGTCCCTTTGGCCAGACCCAATCCCTCCTAGCCAGGCAAGCAGTTATCTGGAACCCTTCAGGATCCCTGGCTCTTCCCAGAGCCTACTCACTGTCTTCAGTTCACTCCGTTCATAGCTCGGCCCCTGCCAGCAGGCTCCCAAGGACAGCCCTCTGCTGCTGGGCTGGCAGAGGCTCCAGTTCCTCAGCCCCTTGGAGGCAGAGCTCTCTGGCTTTGCTGCCTCTCCCTGGTAGTCTCCCTAGGGCTCCCCTCCTGGGGCACCAGGTCAGCTCCACAGCCTCTGAGCCACCCTTGTGAGGCAGAGCTTCCAGGCTCCTTCCTGTAAGTCTCCCTCTCTCCTCCTTCCTAGTACTCTCCCCAGTCACAGCTCTCTTTTCAGGCCTTAGGGCTGGCCAAGTCACACCCAGCTCCAATCACCTACACAGCACGCAGCTGCCTTCATTAAGCCTTCATTAACTGGCAACAACCACCATGCCCTCTTAGGCTGCTTTTACACAAACGCCCAAGGAAGCACATTCTTCAATGCGCCGCTGGGAAAAGCCATGCGGGGTGTGTTTACATGCACCGGAAGTGGCTGCCCGTCATAAGAATCAGTGGCATGCATGGCCTCACACAGCCTCTTTAAAGACACATTCTGGAAACCTCAATATCAGGGTTTCCAGAATGTATCTTCAAAGAGGCCTTGTGCCCTGCCGATTCCTATGGCGGGCGGCCACTTCCGGTGCATGTAAACATACCCCCATGGCTTTTCCCAGCAGCGTGTTGGAAGATGAAGAACACACTTCCTTAGTCTGCCTTAAAGGGCCAGCACTCCACTTATGCCAGGGACTGGATCCTGCAGTGACCTCCTGCAAGGATCACAGAAACCCTATCACAATTCCTTATATTGCAGACGTAGAAACAAAAACTTAAGGGAAGTATTCAAATTTTGAATCAGTATCAGGTACAGATTTCTCTGCTTGCTCTTATTTCATAAACATCTTATCTAAAACATTCTCCTCTATGGTCAGTTAAATAGTGATGAAGCCTTACATAAATATATTGATGTTAACATAATTATTCCTGATTTAATTAAACTTGCCTAATAGCATGATCCTCAGTGGGATAGCAGTTAGTGTACAGCACAAGTATCATTCATTTTAGTGGGAACTATGTATATGCTATCCCACTGGAGGATCCCACACTAATTGAGAGTAAGAGTCCCAATATGTATCGAGAGGAAATTACTCCAAGAATTGAGCTACTGCTTTCATTTATGTAGTTCTTTTCTTATCCAGTGACGACTTAGTACACACTTAGCCTCTCGCCTCCATTTTCCTTGAACTTTATTTTATTTTATTTATTTATTTAATTTATTTATTTGGAAACATCTTAAAGAAAAAGGAGAAACCTTAAAAAATTGTGTTTTCTAGATGCAGATGGCTGGGTGGTTAGGGTGTTCAGCTATATTATTGAAGATTATGGGTTCAATCCCACACTTAGTCTGTCCAGCTATGAATGTGTAGGTGTGTACCTTGTAAGGATAAAAGCTGACCTTAGGGACACTCCGAGCAGTTAGGCAGGGTGCTGGCCATGCTTCTCCATTGTAAGTCATAGGTAACAGAAACCATCATATTTTAATCCAATGAACCAAAGTGGCCAATCCACTAGAGCAGATACGAGTACCTGCAAAAACAGGTATACCCATCAAAATTGCAGTACTACCTGATGTATCAATTTTTACTCGATTTTTTAAAATTTCCATTCCAATTCCTGAACCAATTTACCACTTTAATAATTGGTAAAATGGTAAATAGTTAATGGTGTGATACCCAGTATTTTCAGGTAATCAGTTGGGCTGGAACCCTCACAATTCTTGAAAACCTCAGTGAGAACTGGGTTCTCACCAAGCTTTTCAAGAGCAAGAACAGGTCCTGTTCTCACGAGATTCTCACATTGCCGAAAACCAGCTCTGTGCATGGCTGCAATGACCATTTTGTACATGCGCAGAGCATTTTTAGGGTTTTGAGAATCTCTCAAGATTATCATGAAACCTCAGAAAAAGAGGTCTGTACATGTGCAAAATGGCGACGGGGGCCATTTGGCACGCACAGAGCATTTTGGAGGTTTCTCAAGAATCTTGCAAGATCCTTGAGAACCCTTGCGAGAATGCGTGAGATTTTGCCATGGTTGTGAGAATCTTGCGTGTTCTTGAGAGAATGGAAATCCCTTCTTGTTTCACCTCTACCAGCTCAGTACTTGGATACCAACTGGGCACCCGATAGACTACTTGAAAATGCGGGTATTATCAATAGGTAGAAAATGCGTTCCCCATTCAGCTGTACATCCTTGGGAATGGACTTTCACCATGCGGTAGGCTAGGGCAGTTCAACCTTTGTGCTTCTAAGGAAAGAGATTGATCAAAAGGCCAAAGGGGGGGGGGATGCTTATATTCTATGACAAAATATTGTGTTTTCACATTTAAACCTTAAAAAGTTGTAGACGAATGACACTAGTATTACATGCGTTCACTCATTCTTAAAAGCATAATGTTAAAATATTATTTGAAAACATGCAACTGAATACCTTATTTGCAAAACAAATGCCAAGAAATTATCAAATTTCTTCAAGGGCTAAATTTTGTTGGGGACTGTCATTTTGACCAGTCTTTGGCAAGCTATCAAGTAAATAAACAAAGATAGGAAATTTGTTTCTATACTGTAATTGCTGGCAACAACGCTAAAGAACTAGACTTGGATCGCTTGTTAATTATAAATCTAGTTCAGATATCATCGTGCACATTAAAGTTAATACAGTCTGGCATGGTGAGGTACTTTACTATCCAAGAGGGTGAAAGGGTAGGAATGGTTATGCTTGAGAGGCAATGGCTGTAAATGATAAGAGACAAATATTAAGACTGAACTTCGTCCTTGAATGTTACCATCTCTATACTTTGACCATCCGTGGGTAGTAAATTGCTAGCCATGCCAGAATAGGTTATTTATTTGTGACTTGGAGAAAAGTGTCAGAAGTTGATTCTAAATGAATCTTTAAGGGTCAGTGCTTTGTTGGCAATTGCTACCGATAAAAGTTCTCTTATCCCCAGAAGGATATATTTCCTTGTGTATAATATTTTGCAGGCATAAGGCCCTTAAAAAACAAATATTTATCTTGACTATGCTAATAGAAATCATGTCAGCTGGAAGTCCATGTGAATTGACTGATTATTTCTCAGTAATGAGTAGGCCATTTGTGAAACCCTCCGTGGACTCGGAGATCTCTTTTTAAAATGTACTGAAATAGCCAAATATAGGTCATGCTAATGAAGAAGTGCCTCGGGTTGCTATAGAAACTCAAACTCTATTGGTTTAATGAAATGTGATTAAGAAAAGTTGTAATTGGTTGCAGAAATATTATTAATTTTCACCACTGTAGCAGAAATGAATTTCTACAGCCTTTGGATTATGCAAAACTTGAGCAAATGTTATGAGAGAGTTCAGCAAGGTGATTTGCCTTTGATATTTTATCTTTAAAGCCCCCTTCTGAATATTTGCAAGCTTTGAGCTTCTTTATTCAAGTATGCAACTTTAGCCTTTCATGCATTTGTTTTGTTTTTTCCATTTCTGCCAGTGCATAGTAGTTATGCTCACAGAGGATGCAGTTGTCCCACCCCACCCCACCAATTAAAATCAGAGGAATTATTGATATGGAATTCATTCTGAAGACAATTGGTTAAATAGGGCAGGCATAAGAATATTGCACGGTGACTCTGAAGACCCTCTTGATCAGTATCCTGCCTCTAACAAATATCTGAAGCTTCAAAGCAAAGTGAGCTCTTGTGCAAAGCCACCTGTCTAGCTGGAGCATCTTGTTATGCAGATAAAAGGGCAAAAATGCTTCTTTCTGGTCCATTTGGCAATTAGCAATATCAGTGGATTGTGTGGTACTTGTGTCCTTTGGAGCACTCCAGGGTAGAGTGTGTAGCTGTTTTCTTTATAATGCTGAAGTCATACATGGATTCTTAGTTGTAGATGAGTCTGGACTATTTTAGAATTTTCTATAGCCTTTGGACAAATTAGAGCTCCTACAAGCTTTCAAAGCTGTTCACTGTATTTCTGACAGGCATTTCTTCCATTGTTTAATTATTGAAAGAGACAAAGATGCTATCTCTTTTGAGACCAGCTTCTGTTGGGAAAAGTGTGTAAGTATTTTACTTCAGGCAAAAATGTATCTATTATTGCAATAGAGCCCATTTATCTGCTTGGTGCCATCTCCAGAAAATAGAAACATGTAGTTCTTGCTTCAGCGACCTTACAATTATTTGCATGTCATTCTTCAGGTAGGGAGAACTGACATCATACTTCCCAACATTTTGATCAACTAACATTTCCTTGCCTCGCTGTAGCAGGGACAGGCTTGCCTGGGTTGAGTCTTTTCAGAATTAGCCCAAAACAAACACATTCACTCTCTCATCAGGAATCAACTCCAAGTCCTTCAATTCTCCACTCTCAGAAAATAGGGCGTTTTCAGACAAGCGCCTCCCCTCACCCATCATGTATGTTGCAGGGCCGCATTGGTGCCCTATGCAGCCCTGTAATATACATGATAGGTAGGTGATTAGTGGGTAATGGGCAGGGAGGTGCTTGTCTAAAAACATCCATAATCTTCAGCATCTGTCTTATCTCTCATATATAGTCTTTCCAGACAGGCCTCCAAGCCTTTGGCTGTTTACTCAAGGTCCTTAACTCCCAGCCAGGCAGCTTACCTCAGGCTTCTAACTGCTCCTCTGCAGCTCCCTAGTTGAGCTCAACCCCAGCTCCTGTCTCTTTCACAGTGCTCTTGGTTCAAGCCAGGCCCCACTCTTAGACTGGCTATAACTCAAGCCCAGTCATCAAACCTCCAGGCTGGCTACTCCCAGTCTTATCAAGTCCTTGCTGCCAAGGTCATAGCCAGCTCCTGCTTGCTCCAAGTTCTCTTCTTGCTCTGGATACACTCCTCTATCCACTCACTCACTCACAGCTTCACGCTGTATGCAATCCTCCACAGTTCGCTATCTCTTTCTCTCACTGCTGGGCTCAATGCTCCAGCTGGCAGCTACCTCACTCTCATTGTTGATGGACACTTGTTCATCAGGAGCTCTCCCCAGCTCTAGCTATCCTATTCCTCAAAGCTTCCAAAACCATTAACCCCTCTGACTTTTACCTTCTCTTCAGGGAGCTCTCAGATGAGTCCTTGTCATTTAGCAGCTTCCCCAGACTGAGCTCTCAGCTCAGCTTTTCTACTTTCTGGGCTGGCTTGGACACACTCAGACCACAGTTGCTTCTGGTCATGTGCTGTCCTGGTTCTAATGTGGTGTCTGAAGCTCAGCCAGCCCAACCTCTATGTAGATGTTAGCTGCACACTCTTAAAGGGCCCACGGGGACTCAGCCTCTTACACTCACAAACCCCCTTCACACAACATTGGGTGTTTTCAGACGTTACGGGGCCGCTTGGCCCCATACCGAAAACAACCCATTCATTCCCCGCCAGGGTCACCCCGTCATGCCATATCAGACGTGCCGGGGGGATCCTGGCGGGGAATCTGGGAGGGGGCGGGGCCGCGCGGCGCAACGTGCGGCCGCATGGCCCCGCCCCCTCCACGCACCCCGCCGCCTGCCCTCCGGGGAGACGGGCAGGCAGCGGGGCCAATGCGGCCACCGCGTCGGGCCGGAGTCGCCACGGCCCGGGATCCCGCCGGTGATCCCGGGCCGTGGCGCGCGGCCAGACGTTACTTTTTGTTGGTCCCTGCTGGGGATCTTTTTGACCACGCTTCCCGGAACATTCCCCCGGCTAGCCCGGGAAGCGTGGTTCAAACTGACCCCATGTGCGGATTGACCGTGGCGAACATCTGGCGGCCGCCAAACAGACGTGCGAGACACATTGACCACAGGTGCGTATTCACCGTGGTTCACTGTGATCTCGTAACGTCTGAAAATACCCATTCTCTTGATATGGGGGAAGCCAGCACAGTCTGCATTTCATGATGGCTCTTCACAACAATTTGTGAATAAGCTCCAAGGAGACAAACAAAAGTAAGGTTGATAATCAAATATAAAATTAAATATAATATTGTATCCTACACTGTATGCCCGTTTGGGCAGGCACCTGTTCTATTCATGACTGTTCATCACCAGGCACATTTCTGGCACTAGATATTAATGATTGAATATTGATTGTTGATCATTAATAGATGTAAATTTCATGGAAAATTCGTGGACAGAAAAACAGGAGAGGGCAGCAAACATAAAAGAGAGTGCTGAGGAGAGTTTGGTTACATAAGGCCTACGAGCAATGAGGGTAGACACTGAAATTATAGACTAAAAATCCCAAAGTTACTGAGATACTGAGAAGGTAACAGAACCAAACAACTGCATTCACCACAGTCTTGTAAGGGTCTACAGTCCAAGACATTGGTGGACTTCCAGATCATGTCCAGGAAGCAAAAGTAGTACAGACAACATTGATCCACCCAGTTTCCTTTATCTGGGCAAGCAACCAATCAGGAAGCTGAAGATGTGCAGCAAGGGACAGGAACCAGATGCTGATTGGGCAGATTCTGATAACCAAAGCCAAGGTGCAACAGGGATGCTTCAGAGCTGGAGACACCAGTCTAAGGCCCAGTTCCTGACACTTATCTCTGTGGGTATTTTCACACGTGACGGTGCCAGGCTTTGCCACGGGATGCCACACTTTGTTCCCTCCCAGAGCCAGATCCACCATCACGAGCTGCCAAATGTTTCCAAACTTTACTCCATTGGTATTTCGGACTGTGGCAGCAGTTAGACTGGGCCGCAAGTTCAGAAAATCGCGAAGGAACAGGCCAGGCTAACCGCTGCCACGTTTGGGCTGAAGAGTGATAAGGTGTACCATCATGTCAGTTTGCCAGATCCAAACTATGGCCACAGAGCCCTGCCCACTAGGGGTGTGCATGTCATTTTTGTTATTACAATAACAATAATGAAAATTGTCATTTTCATTATCGTTATTGCAATAACAAAAATGTCAAAAAATAATAATTAAAATAGAAACAAAAACAACATTTTGTTTTTTAAATAAAGGGAAAACACTGAAAAACGTTCTGGCTATAAACTTTTTGTTTCTTATTCAATTGTGATGGCATTTGGGGTGATCGTACCCCCAATGGAGGGCTGTACATGTACCACTTTTTGAAATTATTCAATAAAGGGAACAGATTTTAGAAGCAATTGAATGTTGTCATTTTAAGAAAAGCTTCATACACATTCATGGCTACACCTTCTTTATCTTCCATCCAATTTGCATGAAACCTGTGAATATCATGTCCCTCCACAAGCTTAACACACCTGCCAGTTTTCAGAAAGATTGGATAAAGTGTCCTGATGGTATAAGACCTTAACTTGAAAATACATTTCCAGCTGTAACATTTGTGTATTCCATCCCGTTTCAAGACATTTGACAGGAATCTATCACATACCTTCTCTGTCATCTCTACTAAACTACAGAACAATTTGATAAAGGGACCCAATTATATAAGCAATTTAAGTTGTCCCCTTGAAGACCATTATTCAGATAAATATCACCACATGCAGTGCCAGTCAGAGGCAGGCACCTGGCATGGCAGAGGGAGAGAGGCTGTAAGACGGAAGATGTGGAGCAACCCAAAAGACTGACAGACACATTCACTGGCCAATTACAGCATGCTTCTAGCTTTACAGGACCAATGAGTAGTGGCTTCGAGGCAGGCATAAAAGGGACATAACTGGGACTTTGCGGATAGCATCCCAGCAATCAGGAGACATAGGGTGAAAACAGACATGACGCTAACCACCCTTTAAC
>QEPC01001423.1:2479843-2533743 GCA_003113815.1 Sphenodon punctatus | reverse complement strand
ATGTTAACCCTGGGAACTCCTTGCTGCTGTGTTGTGCCAGTGTTTTGCAAGTGTTTCCCTGTGTTTCGGGTTTATACATGATTCATTTTAAGCTTGATGTGCATTGTAGACTGTGCTTTCTTCCATTGGCTGTTAACCCTGGGAACTCCTTGCTGCTGGGTTATGCCCTGGCTCTGCCTACCATTGCCCTGGCTCCGCCTACCATTGCCCTGGCTCCGCCCACCGGCTCGCTGGCCTTACTGCCCCTCCAAACTAAAAAGCCACCAGCCGCCCCTGATATAGTGGATGGAAGTTTCATTTGGGTCAATCAAATCACAAATAATATTGTGACTTGCTAGAGTCAGATCTTTGCAAGCAAAATCCTTTGCAGTTTGCACTGGTGACAAAAATATGAAGCACAGGAAGTGGTAAAACTTTTACACAACCCTCAGAATGTGGGTTTGTGCCACTACTCATTCTAAAAGTGTTGGGTGAATTTTGTGTGAGCCCCAAATTACATTGGTGTAAATTTAAATCCATTTTGACTCCATTTTAGATTGTAGTGCAGTGTAAAAACGATGTTAATTTAAATCAGAGTCAGATCATCAGAGGTCTACTTGCCAGATTCTGACCCAAAAGATTAGTAAGCTCCTTCCAGACCAGTAATGAAATGCCCTGCACTGTCAGAAAGCTTGATGCCATCACAGGATTGAAAATTATCCCAAAGATGGTGTTCAGATAGTGTTAAGTGCTCCTGGATGTTGGGCTGACTCTATCATGAGGCCGAGGTGGATGACCATCTAGGGCAATGAATATAAAAGGAAAAGCAATCTGTCCCCTTTTCATTTGCCATTGTAGGACAGGGTTGGGGAGAACATCATCATGGGGGAATGGAGGCCACTGGGGAGGGTGTGTGCTGGGATAGGAGACAAAAGCAGATAATATCAGATAATATCTGAAGGGAGAGCAATATGAGGCCCGACAGGGCCTCCTAACCACTTTGTCAGTGACTCTGACCTCCTTGCTTTCTACCCCAGCGGCCCCGTGCCACTGTGATCCCCACCTCTCCAGTCCTGCAGTCTGTGGGGAGTCCCTAAGGCAATCAAATACAAAATGATGTAAGAACTTTTTATTTGTCCGGATGTTTGGCAGGCAGGGATAGGGTTGGGTGGGATTAGGTGGTGGGGTTAGAGGAAGAGTTGAGAGTGTTAAGGGGATTTTAAAGAGGTTTTTATTGATTGTAAGCTACCCTAAACCTTAACGAGAAGTGTGGCATATAAATATAATTAAATAAATAATAAAATGTCAGCCTTGCCTGAATGACGTACACACAGCTGCAGTCAGGAAAGTCATCTCTTACTCTTAATACCATGAAGCCAACTCAGGGCACAGCACAGCACTGTTGTTCTGCTGCCCAGATTCTTAAGAATTCCCTTTACTTCTCTTTACAGTCTAAATTTGTCAGTGTTTTACAATGGGTAAAAGGTTAACACGTGTGCATGTGAGGGTGGCCCGCTTTGGCCTGGGATCCACTGGCACGTGTATTTATGCACCTCCAGATGTTAGCCCAGGACTGCCCTGGGGCAGGAAGGCAGCTAGTCTGGACAGCGACCTCGGGTAATCTACGAGGACACAACCCAGACTAAGGGCATTTTCACACAAGACACTCTCCACACACTACCCACCCACCCACCTCCCACCCACTTTACATGTTACAGGGCACTTTACATGTTACACTGCAGCCCTGCAACATGTATAGTGCGTGGGTGGAGAGTGTCTTGTGTGAAAACAGTCCAAAATCCATCCACATGGGCCACCACAGGTTAGCATGTGTGCTCAGCCCCACCATCCTTGTTTTGGGGCAGAGGCCACCATGGCTGATTGCCATGACTGTCATGGTGAGAGGTGGGGCTGGTCACCCACAGGTTTGTTCAGCTCCCTGCCCTGCCTGGGGCATGTTAGTTCAGTGCTCCCTTCCCCCCACAAACTGGGCCACGTCGGCTGCGGTTTTCCATCCTGGACCAGTCTGGGGACCTACTACACCGCCCGCAGGTCTGTTTTTACCCAATGTTCCTGAACCCTGATAGATCTATCATGCAAATAAAGGAATAGACAGCAGGTTATTCTGTGGCTGCCTAACAGTCTTTGTTCATATATGGGTGATGGGAGGGGGAGCCTTTCCTGCTGAGTGGCAGCTAGGGAAGGAATAGATATAGGGTACACAACTGGAACAAAGTGTTCCTAGAAGAGAGCACGAGAGAAGAGCTGTCAAACCAAGCAGGGTAGAGATGGAGCCCATTGCATTAAAGATCTTATGGAGAGAATGGAGCAATCAGGAGAGGAAGGAACAGACACACATCTCCAAAAAGTAACCAATCTTTTCAATTTTTATTTTATTTTCACAAAAAAAAAACCAAAAAACCCAACACTAGCAAATCATGAGCAGGTCTTTTTTCTCCTCCAGCAGCAATGCTATGGGGATACTTTCAACAAAAGATCTTCAAAGGAAGTAGGGTGGGATGAGACCATGTCTAGTCAGAGAATGACTAGATCCAGTTCTAGAACAACCCAAGCTGGATCCATTTGGCTTTGGGAAGTTCCTGACCAGTCCCTACCCAGTTCAGTAAGGCTCCTGTGGGGGTGGCATTCACTGATGAGTGAAGCCACACGAGTTGTGAGTGCCCGATCCCCATGCAGCCCCATGGCATGCAAGTACAGCCGCCACACTGTGGGGCAAGTCCAGGGAGCTGGGCAGACAGTCGCGGGGAAGCTGGGTGGGTCTGCTGCTGTCAGAGCCACCGCCATGGCTGGGGCAGACTGAGGCACTGGCCACACAAGCAGCCACCCGGCCTTCCCCCAGACCCCTCCTCCAGCGTGACCTTACTCCTAGCCCCAGCCATGATGTGGCTGTGCACGATGGGCAACATTGCCCACTGCTAAAAGCCTTGCCATGGAGCTCTCTCTGCGGTGAGGCAGAAGGGGCGTGGGCACATGGGCAGCCATGCCTTAGTTGGTACCCCAGTCAGGTTAGGCTGCTCTAAGTCATGTCCTTGGAATTTTTCTGAGGGCTGACCTGGGGCAGAGGGAACAATCTGGCAGCTGCCAGACACACAAGCCACAGCATCGATGCCCAGAGTGGATTGAGGCTAACCCAGGCGTGATAACCTGCTCACAGCATCTCGTGTGGCTGCACTCACTCTACCTCTGGAGTCGTGCCACTGCATCAGTGGGGCCAGCTAAGGGAGGAAGGGAACACTTAGAATCCCCTAGCTTTGACCCTGGTAAAGAAAAAATGATAGACTCCTGAGACTGGTTTTAGTGGGACTACAAAGTTCTGAGTTTTAAATTAGGTTGGTATAAACCAGGGGTGGCTAACTGTTTCTGTGCCGGTGGCCACATTGAAAATTAGTACAAGGTTTGAGGGTCACAAGAGGTTGCGGGGAGGAGGTGCTTAATGGGTGTATTCAAGGAAAGGAGGGCCCAGATCATAGATCTGGGCCATGGAACTGTTCCCTACTCTTGTGTGCATGCCCTCCTCTCTGCTCCATTATCCTGAGCTCAGTCTTTCTGTGCTTGGGGAGTAGAGACTGGATCCAAAGGCCACATCCAGGCACTGGAAAGGGGCCACAAAAAAACTTGCCGAGATCTGCATTTGGCTCCCAGGCCTGAGGTTCCCCACCCCTGGTATAAACATACAGACCTCTGGATGTTCACTTGAAAGAAAACTCACCATCTGACATTTTGACATTCACCCATCACTTACAGCACAGTCCTCCAACCATTGAAGTCCATGGCAAAGCTCCCATTGACTTAAAGCATGGAGGATTGTCTTGTAAATATTAAAATTCCTCTTGGTAAGATAGATTGTGTTGCTAAAGGGTTCTATTCGTTTGTTTATACAGGAAGGACCTTTGCATTCTGGCGGCTATGCTTAAGCCTCTGTCATAAACCACCAAAAATCGAGGAAGCTGATTATTCAAAGTGAAGGGTGACACATGTCCTGAATGTGTTGTTTTGCATCTATAGCCATGGCCAGACTCTTGAAGAAGGGATGCAATGCTAAGTGTCATATGTGTGGAAATACCCGAGCAAGGAATGACATCCTCAATTGCAAGCCTTTTAATTGACCACTTTAAATTGCTCAATATGCCTGTTTCCCTCTCAGGTTCCTCAAGGGATTTTTCACCCTTCCTGAGAAGGAAATAGCCACACAACATAGGAACTGATAAAAATAACACACTAGAACTTGTGTGGCATAAATAACTATGACAGGATTGTAAAATCACACACAATGTGGCACAGTAAAGAGCAAGCACTTTGAATTAAATAAATCACAACAACAAAAAGTGCACTAATATCATTGCGTTCCCCGTTTAAATGGTCTAGTTGTGTCTTTATGCATCTGGGTATTTGCATCTCAACAGCTTCTGGATTTTGACTATGTTGTCATTTTTTAATCCCTCTGGTTCAGCAAAAACAAACAGAAATAGATGGTGAGTTCATCACCATGTGCAGCACATTGCGTACGCAATAGGGAGAGCTTCTACTTGACTGAGCCCTAACAGTTTTCATAATTGTATTACAGAAGTTCAATATAAAAAATCAACTTGTCTGTATCTAATTTAACATGCTGGTCATGCATCAACTATATTAGGTCCTTCTGGTGGGAAAGCTATTGTCTTTCTTCAAAAAGCTGCTGAAGCTGAGTTCATCCTGATAGGGCACAGGGCAACTATTGCTTGAATAAACTATTTATTTATTTAACAATTTTTTACCCTGCCCCTCCTACCAAAGCAGCTCGGGGCGGCTAGCAAGTAAAAGATAAAAATACAATATAAATATAATAAATACAAAAATAAATATAAACACATAAAACAATACAGTCCACCATGAGGGATGTCAAAGAATAAACAAAAGAACCCCCTCCCAACCCTAACACTCAAAACCCCCACCCTACCCATCTCCCTCACCAAATGCCTGGTGGAATAGCCAGGTCTTACATTGTCGGTGGAAGAAGGGGAGATCTGGGGCCACGCGGGCCCCACTGGAAGGGAGTTCCACAGCCGAGGTGCGGCCACGGAGAATGCCCTCTCCATAGTTGCCCCCAGAGCCACTTGGGGGACTTCAAGAAAGGCACTCCCGGCAGACAGCAGGGGTCTATCGAGAATCTGGAGGGTGAGGCGGTCCCACAGATAGGTGGGGTCCAGGCTGTGTAGGGCTTAATAGGCCAGCACCATCACCTTGAATTGGGCCCAGAAGACTATTGGCAGCCAGTGCAGAGCTCGGAGCACCAGCATAATGTGCTCACAGTGACCCATCCCCGTTAGGAGGCGGGCCACCGCATTCTGCACCAGATGCAGTCTCCGAATCATCACCATGGGTAGTCCCACGTAGAGCACATTACAATCATCTAGTCTTGAGGTGATAAAAGCATGGATGATTGTGGCCAGTGCCAGGTCAGAGTCTGAGACAAACAGCCGAAGCTGACGCATCAGATGTAACTGGTGAAATGCACTCCTCACCACAGCCCCCACCTGGAGATCCAAGTGGAGCTTGGAATTGAGGAGCACTCCCAGACTAAGAACCTGGGGGACCAGCGGGGGGCAAACCCCATCAATGACAGGGGATGCCACACCCACTGCCTTACCCACTAACATCACTTCCATCTTGTCGGGATTTAGCCTCAGATGTCTCACTCTCATCCAGTCCCCCACAGCTGCCAAACACTGAATAAGCACTAAGACTGCCGGGTCTGGGTCAGATGAAAAAGAGAGATAGAGTTGGGTGTCATCAGCATATTGATGACACTACACCCCAAACTGTCTTACGACCTTGCCCAGCGGCTGCATATACATGTTGAACAGGAGAAGGTGTCCACATGAGAATCCATGGGAATCCACACGAGAGGTCTCAGGGAGATGAACAGTTCCTGAGCACCACCCTCTGAGTTCTCCCAGCCAGGAAGGATCAGAACCATTCAAGAACAATTCCGCCCACTCCAGCTCTGTCCCGCAGGTGAATCACCAACAACTCATGGTCAATGGTATCAAAGGCAGTCGACAGATCTAACAGAATCAGCAGGGTCGACTGACCCTGATCCAATTCCCTGAAGAAGTCGTCGACCAAAACCACAAGTGCAGTCTCAGTGCCATAGCCCGGATGAAAGCTGGACTGAGAGGAATCTCTTCTTCCACTTAATAAAATGACTGCCTAAAGTTTATAGTATCCTGAATGCCTTTCATTTAGGTATCCAAGCTCTATTACCTTAAAAGCTGCAACGAATTCTTCCAGATTTGTTTACTATTAGTATTTACTGAGCAGCAAGAGTATCCTCTCCACTCTACAAAAAGAAGAAACATTTACAGTCTTGGTTTATAGTGTCCACTGATAAATTAATCTAATGCAGATACTGAATGACTAGTAGGGATGTGCGAACAGAACTGAGTTCAGAAATTCGGTTTGGTTCCGTTCAAAAATCGAGTTCAGTTCAGAAGTTTGGTTCGGTTGATCGAACTAGTCGAGTTCGGTCAAATTCCGAACTGAGTTCGTATATCCAAAACCAGTGTTTTAAGCAGTTTTTGGCCTTCCAAACTGGTTCGGATTCGACCGAACAGTCTGGTCGAATTCAAGTTCGATTTGGAAGTTCGGTTCGGTCGACCGAACTAGTCGAGTTCGGTCTGAACTCCGAACTTCCGAACCGCATTCTCACACATCCCTAATGACCAGAAGAAGGGGTCATGGCAAAGTTGTGCAAAAACTAAAAGGGTTTTCATTCTTGTATAACAATGCATCTGTCATTGGTAGATTAACACTGATAACCATGTATCCAAGGCAGTTTATTTAGTGTGAATTTGCCATCTAAACTTCCTACAGCATGACTGATGTTCACCTCAGCTGTAAAACTAATAAATGCTGCCCAGACTTAAGTACAAACAGTGGGGGAGCTCTTCTGACATGATGCCAGCTGGAACTGTCTTGGCTTGTTCTTTTCTTTCAAAAACCAATATAGATGATTATTTTTTTTCCTCTAGGCTTCCCTACCAGAATAATGTAAATGATACCACACGCTAAACATGCATCCTGCTATCTTAGCAGGATAGGTGACAAAGGGTGATTTTAAATGAGATGCTACGACACATGGCCACCCATCAACCATTCATCCAAACGCCCGTGTGAAGGTGGTGCATGGGAATGTATGCTCCCATGACCCTCTCATGGCCATGCATGGAACACTGCTGAAACATCTGGAGTGCCCCTTGTGGAGGAAGCCCCAAAATGTGTAAAGACAGGCACCCATGCATCCTCTGCCTGTATGAACAGGGGCATCCACCCACACCAGCAGACAGGCCCTGGTCCCGCCTACAGCCATATTTGGGAGCTCTTAAAGGACACGTATGTGAAATACAACACCGTGTTGACTCAGAGCACAACAATGTATGCGAGAAGAGCCAATTGCCATGCAGGACAGAGACTGCCAGCAACTTCAGAAGCTGCCTGGGTCATGGGCAAGAAGGGGTTATTGGCTGCTGTGGCTTCATGTTTCCATGGTGTCCGCAGCTGTGTGTTATGGCAGAGGGTGAGCAATTGGGCGGAGCTTTGGGTGGGTGGTGCTGCTTGGCTACCTGTATAAGTTTGTTCTTTGCAGGACTGGTCTGCAGTGGCAGGAGTGCATGGAGGCTACCTGCATGGCTGCAATGGCCAGCCAGGAGCCACCAGTTAGAAACCCTCCCCACTGACTTCATGTGTGTGGTTGTTCTGCAGCTGTGCCATTCAGTGGTCACAGAACCCCCTTCAATCCTTGTTCATTTAAAAACACCCAAAGTCTTTCTTGGATTCTACAGTGAGTGGCAATGCTACAGTTTGTTCAGGCAGAGTATGTACTACAAATATTTCTGATTTCCTTTCCAGAGGATTGGAGAGTCCTTAATATTTTCTAAATTCTCAAGGTACCTATTCCAATTGGGAGTGTGGTGCAAGTGGAGAGACAGAGAATTCCTCTCCAATGTAAAGTTTATTAAACACTTGCAAATCGTCAACTGTCTTCCCTCACCAACCTACTGGCATCATGTCCAGTCATTTCCCCCCTCTGCATTTCTGGAATTTCTGCAGTTGACTCTAAGCAAGTACTAAATTACTATTACTATTTAGTCACTCTAAGCATGGAGTAGTAGCTAAGGAGGAGGAGCACCCAGAGTTAGGACTCTAAGTCCCAAGCATGACAGAGACAAAGATGTTACATTCAATTATGTGATCTCAGATGCAGTTGTGCCAGGGGAGCCCTATTAGAGTCAATATAACTCAACTGGCACAATTACATTTGGGATGCAGTCTGGGGGTGATATTGGATGCAGGCCTGCGCCTGGAGCGGCAGGCAGAGACAGTCGCTAAGGCTGCCTTCCGCCAGTTGTGTCTGGTGCGTAGGCTGTGTCCGTTCGTCTCCAGCCCGGACCTGGCCTCCCTCATCCATGCCTTCGTCACCTCGAGGCTGGACTATTGCAACACGCTCTACGTGGGGCTTCCCTTGTTCCTGATTCGGAGGCTGCAGCTAGTGCAGAATGCGGCGACTCGTCTCCACGGGGATGGGCCGTCGGGAGCATATTACACCTGTACTCCAGACTCTGCACTGGCTGCCAATAGTGTGCTGAGCCAGGTTCAAGGTGTTAGTGTTGATCTACAAAGCCCTTTACGGTCTGGGCCCCTCGTACCTCAGGGACCGCCTTACCCTCCGTGCTCCAGAGTGGCTCCTGTGGTCAGCCGGGGGTGCCTTTTTGGAGGTTCCCCGCGTAAAGCGGGGGGCCACAATGGAGAGGGCATTCTCGGTGGCCGTGCCGTGCCTTTGGAATTCCCTTCCGGAGGAAGCCCGCCTGACCCCAAGCCTATTGTTATTCTGGCGGTGTTGTAAAACCTGGCTGTTCACCCAGGCCTTTGGGGGTGGGTTAGGGTTAGGTTTTTTTGCCCCCATCCTGTTTTACTGTTTTAACTTCCGTGGCCTTGTTTTAAATATTGCTGATTGTTTTAAATTGTTTTATAGTGTTTTTATGTATTTGTAAACTGCTGGAAGCCACCCCGAGCTGGTTATAGGAGAGTGTGGGGTATAAATCATAGAAATAAATAAATAAATTATTCACTAAACAAATTGGGACAGATCCTCAGTGACAGGTGTGCCTATTTGCATGGTCTGATAGTGGAAAGAAGGTAGTGGGCTGACCTAGCCAACTGAGGGGTCCCTCAAGATATGGGGAGGGGAGGAATACTCCAGGTGCCATACTATCAGCACCCTTTTTGCTGCTGCTGGAATGGTGCTATAGGGAGTGGCAAGGGCATTGCTATACTTTGGCTATATCTCTAGCTGCTGCTACAATACTTTGGAGCTTTTGTCACCTGTGCAAAAATCAGAGTAGCATAAAGTCTTAAAGATTGTACCTGTGGTCAAAGCAGCCCTTTGGATAATCCCAGAATTTGGGTGAAGCATAAAGGCAGCTTTGTTTCCCTCACTTCAGGTGCTTTTAGATGGATGGCAGCTCCGGTTCTGCCCATGCCAGCCCGCTTCATCTCTGGACTGGCCGGTCCGTTTAAAAAGCTCCCCGTCAGATATACGAGCAGACAGCCCTGGCAGCAGAGCTCATCCAGGAGCCACCACCACACTGGAGCAGGCCGACCAAACCCCGTGGCACCTGGCCAAAAGTGGAGCTGCTGTCTGTTTGATGGGTGGACCCATGAGGCATCTCCACACCAGGCCAGCCGTTGCCCTGAACAACACTATAGAGTTGCAGGTGCCAGCCTAGAGCATCAGGTGATTAGCTACAACTCTATGGTACGGGGGAAGGGTGCCACGCATCGAAAGTCAACCCAGATGGGGCTGGACGTGTGTGGAGGTGGGAGTCCTCGGGGCAGGCTGCCTCTGCATCTCTCTAAAAGCACCCTTATGTGGGATGACGTGGGAGACAGGCAGCCAAAAAAAAAAGGGGCAGGAGTAGAAGTTATAGCTGTCAAGATAGGAAATGGGAACAAAGGGAAAATTCTAGATATTAACAAATTTTAAGAGAATAAGTAAAAAAGACAAAACATCGGGACATTGGTTGTGATGTGCTGAAGGCTGAAATCTTCAGGGCTCAGAGCAAAAACAAAAGGTAGGGACATCCATGGGGTCATAGCTTTCCCATGGCCCCACCCCCTTTAACATTTGAAAATCTGGTGGTTGCTTACAAACAGAAAGTGCCATGTAAGCACCCAGTATCAGTGACCACAGCTCCCATGGAATTCTAGAGGCTATTGTATTTGGGACCTGCTGGGAAAAAGCCCAGTCACTGCTACTCTGTGGAGACTTGATGGGGTTTGCACTGGAGGACATTCCACGGGCCCCCTAGACTTGCAGGAAAGAATGAGGTCCAAGGCTATGGTGGCCCCTATGGTCTCTACCAGTAATTTAGGGGCATAGCTCTCATCATCAAACTGATCATTATCAGTTTGAAAGTTCACCTGACTGGAAGTCCTGCCTTCTGCGTAAGGGAGGGTGGGACCCCTGACCCCAGAAGGTCCTTTGGTGAGAGTCATGTGTGAGCTTAAAGGTGGGTTTATGTGACCCCTCAAACAACTCCCACCTACCCTGACCCAAAATGCAGGAGCGTAAGGACCTTCTGGGATCAGGGGGGTGGGTCTTTGGACTCACCCCCTATGATCCTGAAGCTATAGCAAACTTCAGCATAAGCACCTTCTGGGGTCAGGTGCTCCGGCGGGTCTTCTGGTCAGGTGAACTGTCAAACTGATTACAATCAGTTTGATGATGAGAGATATACCCCTAAACTACTCCTGTCTAAGGCTGGCCAGTGGCCATGGGTACAGTACTGATGATCACATTCAAGTTACTGGGCTAATTGACTGGGGGGTGGGGTGGAGAGAAAGGAGGCGGAAATGAAGAGAGATGGCAATGATGTTCACAGCACACTCACAAAAGTGTGTATAAGGAGGGAGTAATAGGGAAAACAGGGATTTTGGTCTTGGCCTTACTGAGTTAAAGTTGATGGTGAGAGATTTGACACTGGACAGAAGGAGACATATCTGGAACAGAGAGGTAGATTAGTATGCCAAGGATGCTAATTTTGACCTATAAAGCCTTAAATTGTCAGGGCCCCACATAGATGAAAGACCCCTTAAACAACCTTCTGCGTGGCCCTCAGAGCTTGTTCTAATTTTCAGTGCAGACACTTCTCCACCCCTGTTTGCCTATAGGCAAGTCTGAACATTTCTCAAGGACAATATAAAACCTTTTTATTTGGCTAAATAGTTGACATAAAGGGATAGGGATAGGGTGGTAGGGATAAGGGATTTTAATTGATTTCATGTCTGTATATTTGATATTTTTGTATCTGTTGTAACTTCCCTTGAGATCTAGGGGAAAGTGTGGGATATAAATTTAAATGAATAAAATATTTTTCCCTTATAGGTGACTTTCATACATATTTTCAGAAGGGCATCTACTACTGAGCATTTACGGCATGGATTACTGTACACTTTTGAAATGTTCCTGTTACACTGCACAAATACAATAAAACCTTGATTACCTAAGACAGTACATTCCCTTTGCCTTCTTTATACAATATCCTTCTTAAAGATCTTCAATTACTTCCTGTTTCATTACAGGGTGAATGACCCTTTGCATATTTCAGGCATTCTTGTGACAGGCATCCCTGAGCCTACATTCTGACTAATTGATGGAACCCATAAGTTCCTGCGAGACTCACAAATGTTTTGGCATGTGGTAGTAAGCAATTCTATATTTAAACCTTAAGGCTCTTTGATCTGTAATGTCCTCTTGGCTTTGATCAGAATAAAATGCCAGCATACACTTCTGGAACAGGTCTCCATTTTTATCTTGATATCAATAAGCAGAAACTTTAATGGTTGCTATGCTTCTAATTACTTCTCAAAGTTCCCAACAAGCTTAATTCTGATATGCTCAATTTCTCTGAGTGGAAATGGTCAACTAAAACCACACAGGCACTGCCCGAATTGCAGGGCTGGGCCCCCTACCTTTTTGATGCACCCTACCTTTTTTGATGACCCCCTTTGCTACTGACTTTAGAAGGCTATGGAGGGGTGCATAATTTCATTGAACCTCCACCTTTTTCCTTATAATTCAATCCCTGCACACAGGGAAGATGAACTTTGTATCCAAAACAACCAGGTTTATTTCTATGTATGACCCTAGGTTGCCATGAACTTTACCTGGAATCTGTTTTTTATTGTGTAGAAATTATATTCTCACACTGCCTTAATTTAAATAGACATGAATTGAAGAACAACACTTGTGGGGTGACTCCTGATTTATATATGTTATTATATTATATTATATTTGTTAAGTGGAAATATACTGTTGTATTATTGGATATTTGATATTTATGTTGTATGATGTACTTTATTTTTCTGTGTGTTTGTTTGTCGTTTTACGATGGCCTCGGCCAGGTAATAAATTTATTGACTGGAAGAACAACACCATGCCAGACACCATATTAAAAAGCACCATAAAAACACTGTGCTCCTTTGAGGGATGATAAAACAGTAAAAGTAGGTACAGAAAGTACATAGGCCTCCACCCACTCCTGACCTTTACCTGCTTCTATAGGTTGTGAGGGGAATGAGATAGCCTACCCTAGGTTTCACTTTGGAGAAATCTGTTCTACACATTAACAGAAGAGAGATTAGCCTGTTGGAGTCTGGGGTCACTCTGTGGAGCCCACACGCAGCCACCACTCCCAGGTTCCATGCAATAAACTGGACAGATGGGCAGGTATTCCATAGGGATGGGCGAACACGGTTCGTATGTTTGGAGTTTGGACCGAAATCGGTCTGTTCGGATGTCCAAATCGAATGTCCGAACCGAACTCTCGAATGACCGAACAGTTCGGTCGTGTTCGGATGAATTCAGGGGTGGGGAAAATGTCTTTTCAGGGCCAAAAATTAGGTTTCGGTTCGGTTTCGATAGCGCTATTTTTGAATGTTCAGCCAAGTTCGGCCAAACCGAACTCGGCTGAACCGAACCATCGAACCCAAACTTGAGTTTCGAACCGAACAACCGAACATCCCTAAGACCAGTCTTGCTTCTCAGACAGCTATATTTTTGCTACCCACATTTACACTATTCAGTTGTTCCTCACTTGCATTTTAGAACATTTTGACTAGAAAAGCAAAACAGAATGGTCAGGTTTCTCTGATGTTGGTGTTTTCGCCACACATTTTTTTATTTTAGGAAACTTGTCCAGAGATGCCATTGAATTCCTGTAACTACTGGGTGTGTGTTTGTTTTTCCTGCTGCAACTCAAGATAAGAAACGGCTGAAGGACAAATGAAAAGACTGTTTCCGTGAACCTCTGGGTGTGTTCAAGCTTCACCTGGGTCAACCTCAGACTAGAAAAGTCTCCTGGATACCTGTCCTGTAGGCAGCTGTCAAAGTACAGTGTGTATAGGTGTCAGCTGTTGGCTTTTAGTGGCTAGGACGTGGATGTGACGTTCTTAAATGGTTCTCTTTCCTTCTTTTTTTGCCTCATCTTCGGGTTGATAAATGGGTTCAAAGGGCCAGGAGTAATGGAGGGGTGGTATTGGTGGATGTGGCATCACTAGTCTCCCCTGTTAATTTGACAGACTTTCTGGGCCAAAGAAAAATAACAGATTTTGGGTAAAAACACACACAAACTGGCTTGGGGCAGAAATCCACAGCAGACATGGTCTGGGCCAGGTCAAGGCACCAAACATATGTGCCCACAGCCAGTCCACCATCTGGCCATCCACACGGCCCAGGGAGGGCCACAACAGATGTGCAGGCAGCCAGCCCCCTCCTCTGCCATTCCCAGAGCCCTGTCCCCTGCCATGGCAACCGGCCATGGCAAGCCTCGATCCAGGCTGGGTCACAACGGGTCAAAACATACATCATAACCTGCTGTGGCCCAGCTGGGATGACCTTAGCCCAGGCTGTGACCCCAGAGGTTTTCCGAGGTGAGAGCCTGGGCTAGCCACCAGCGCGGCCCAGGGCAATGCCAGGCCAACATCTGGTAGCACCTGCACATACTTGCAGGTGAGGTCCAGGCCAGGTCATGCCAGAGTGGGTCACAGCGGTCCACTGTCACATCTCTTTTTACCCTTTGTGTCTGTTTGTGGGGTTGATGAACCAGAAATTGCTCCGTCTTCATCTTTGGATGAAAATCCTTCCATATATAGTGTTCCTGATTTAATTTGTTTCTTCTTTGGTGGCCATTCCTTCAAATTAACATTCCTTAAAACTGGTTCTGTTTTGCTATTGGAACTTGAACCTGGGCCCAACTTTGTATACTCCCCAAGTTCTATGATAGGTAGTCCCCCTGCTAAAAAACTAAAGCAGAGATTAAGTCTTGATAATTTAGATTCGACTTGGCCTTTGGCTTAATAAATCAACTGACAGCCAGACTAATTCATCTCACATTCCTAATTTAAATACTTCCTCTGGCTAGGAAGGCTCTCCTCACCCAGTTTTAGAGGCTGAGACTTGGAATATTTGCTTGGTTTTAGGAAAACCAAGAGTGCCACTTCCATTCGTTAAAATCAATGGCTTACCTCGGATTGACTTTAAAGATGGTGGATTATGTCCTCAACGTAACATTGTTCTTGAACATATCTGAAATCAAGGATACTTTTTTGGATTTCAGACTTATGCTAGAAGGCTGCCACATGTGGCAGGAAGGCAGGGCTGGACTGTCTTGCTTTTCTACTAACATTCCACCAGTACTTGTTCCCACTGACCACAATAGAATATGTCTGATTTTTGACTCTGAATACTTCTGATTCACTCCATCCAGCCTCTATTGATACAGGTTCAGTGCTGTTAAACACAGATTCTTGTTCCTACTCAATCCATAAAATAAATAAATAAAATAAATTTTAGTGCCCCCATTTTTTGCCTGGCTAATCTGAGACCATGGACAGTTCACTCAATGCAGAATAATACCCATGTGTAGCCAAGGACACTGGCAGAATTACTTTCAGCAGGCAGGGGTGTAGGAAAGCGACTTTGTCTCACTGCATTTTTCCCGCCCTACAAAGTTTATTTATTTAAACTTCCATTGTAAATTTTCTTATCATATTGTAATTATGCAGATGGTGGTTATTTATACGTTGTCTCCTTTTCTACCAAACATCAACAACTTCAACAATACAAACTGGGTTTTGTGTCGCCCCTTAACATATGAGATCCTAGTTCCTTGTCCCTAGCTCAAGTCTTTTAATCTCCTTCACGGACGTGCCTTCAAATCCATCTCCAGACTTTACCACCTATTGCAAATTCCTAAATGTCTGTTAGGCATATTCGTGGTTGTTTTTTCCTGGCCTGTCACAGGGATGTGATAATCTCCCAATACGGGCTCCATGCCAGATAAAAGTTTTCCAATCTCACTGATAAGTCTGCCATGATGCATTCCATGGTTATTGTAAACCATAGATGATTTAACCATTTTGCTATGGTAAGTCCCTTTGCAGTTTTCCAAGAACATACTATTGTGTATATAGCCACCAATCTTAATTAGTGATACGCATCTTGTTAGTGCTTGAGAACCCTCATCTCAGGGAACCTCACCGCATTCTGATGCGACCATATCCCTTTCCAAGAATGTCAACATTCTGCTCAGGAAAGGTGCGTGGTAACATTAGGGCTGTAGCGGAATATCGCAGCGGTAGCTATTTCTGGCGGAAACAGTGTTTCCGCAATTAGTGGAACGGCATGGCAGAGGCTTTCATTCCGCGGTTTCATTCCGCGGTTCCGCGGTTCCACTTATTTAATTCTGCAACTTAGTGGAATCGTGGAAACATGACATTTTCGCGATTTCCGCAATTCTGCCAGCGCCAAAAAATAGCGGAATAGCGGTTTTCCGCGATTTCCGCAATTTTTCCACGATTTTTCCGCAATTCCGCGATTTGCAGAATTCCGGTGGAATTAGCGGAATATCCGCAGAAAAGTCGCGGTGTGGTGCGGGCAGTTCCGAAATGGCGGAACGGAATCGCGGTGCGGTAAAAGCTGCTGCCGCATCAGCCCTAGGTAACATCAGAAAGGGGTGGGGCAAAGGGTGTTCTCATCCTTTTCTGATGTGATCATGCCCCTTTTCTGAGCATCATAACATCACAATGGGTGTTAATAAACATGATGCTGGCCTGGTTTGGCTGATACAGTCCATCTGGACCAACATCTCAACCCACTTGTCTGTTTCCGGGCCACCACATGTGGGCCAAATACAGACCCTGGCAGGGTAGATGGCTAGCCCAAAGATCACCCATAGTGGGCCAAACCAAGTGGGTGCATCTGTTTTTGCACCGACCCGGCCCAGCATGGGGGTTGCCATGGCCACCAACCATGGCTATCCATCATGGGGTGGGTACATAGCGCCAGCCACAGTGCAGGGACCAGACCAGCTTGCTGCATTTCACTCCCCACCCACCCTGGCCAGGTCAGGCTGGGGAAATGTTTATTTTGTTCCCCGACCTATCCTGGTCAGGGGCAGTCCCCCCTCCCTGGGACAGACAGGCACTGTGCTGGCTGGTATTTGTTTTTATCCGATGTTAGGAAGGGATGAGGTGAGGCAGGAGCTGAACCCCCTTTTACCTTCCTTTCCTGGTGCCCATGTGAGTAGCATAAGTTTTCTCAACTCAATTTTCTTTTAAAGTCTAGAAAAGTCAAGCACAAATAGGTTGTGGCTCTGGTCATTCACAGTGTCTGAGGACAATGGAGAATCCAAGGTTCAGACATTTATAGCAGCATATATACCTGATAAAATGTGCAGTACTTACACTCTCTACCTTGATGTAGAGATCATATACATCTCGTGATGTATTTATTTATATTTATTTATTTATAAAATAATTTTCTACCCCATCCCTCCTGCTCCAAGCAACCCGGTGTGGCATACAACATTAAAACACATAAAACATATACAATCAAAAATAATACATTAAAAGAGAAGGCACAAAACCAAAAAACTCTACCCCCCTCCCAACCTCTCATCTCACCCTACACCCCATCTCCCTCGCCAAAAGCCAGCCGGAACAGCCATGTTTTACACAGATGGTGGAAAGTATGGAGATCTGGGGCCACCTGAGCCTCTGTCAGGAGGAAGTTCCACAGCCTAAGCATGGCCACCGAGAAGGGTGCTCCCAGCAGACGGCAGAGGTCACTCCAGAGTGTGGAGAGTGAGGTGATCCTGCAGGTAAGTTGGATCAAGGCCATATAGGGCTTTATAGGTCAAAACCAACACCTTGAATCAGGCCCAGAAGATTATATGCAGTCAGTGCAGAGCCCGGAGCACCAGTGTAATGTGCTCATGGCAACTTGTCCCCATAAGAAGACGGGCCACTGCATTCTGCACTAGCTGCAGCCTCTGGACCATCACCATAGGTAGTCCCATGTAGAGCGTGTTGCAATAGTCCAATCTTGAGGTAATGAAAGCATGGATGATGGTGGCCAGGTCACTATCTGGAACATATAGCTGAAGCCATCACGCCAGATGTAATTGGCGAAATGTATTCCTCACTAAAGCTCCCACCTGGAGATCCAGGTGGAGGTGCGGATCGAGGAGCACGCCCAGACTGAAAACCTGGGAAACCAGTGAGGGTGAATCCCATCAATGATTGGAGCTGCCACATCCACTGCCTTACCCACTACCATCATCTCCATCTTGTCGGGGTTCAACTTCAGTCGGCTCGCCCTCATCCAGTCCCCAACAACCACCAGACATCGGGTAAGCACTGAGACTGCCTGGTCTGGGTCAGATGAAAATGAGAGGCAGAGTTGGGTGTCATCATCATATTGACTGTCTCATGACCTTGCCGAGTGGCTGCATATACACATTGAACAGGAGCGGGGACAGAATGGGACCTTGCGGGACTCCACACATGAGGTCTCGTGGAGATGAAAAACAGTCCCCAAGCACCACATGCTGAGCCCTCCCGGCTAGGAAGGATTGGAACCAATCAAGAACAATCCTGCCCACTCCAGCTCGATCCCGCAAGTGAGTCACCAACATCTCATGGTCAACGGTATCAAAAGCAGCTGACAGATCTAACAAAATTAGTAAGGTCGATCGACTCTGATCTAATTCACGGTGAAGATTGTCGACCAAGGCCACAAGTGTCATAACCTGGATGAAAGCTGGACTGTGAGGGATCTAGATAACCCGTGCGGTCTAGATGCCCCTGCAGCTGCTGGGCCACAACCCACTCAATAAACTTCCCTAAAAAGGGAAGGTTAGAGATTGGCTGATAACTGGCAAGGGAATCAATGTCAAGTGATGTTTTTTTTAGCAGAGGCCGTACCATTGCCTCTTTGAGGCAGCCTGGCACTCTACCCTCCAAAGGGATGTTTTGATCACCCCCACCAGCAATGCCCCACCATCTCCCGGATGGCCTTAACCAGCCAGGACAGGCATGGGTCAAGTTCACAAAAGGTGGCCCTAATGGCCCCAAGAACATCCCCCACCTCAGTGAATGACACTGATTGGAATTGATCCCATGAAACCAGACAAGAAGGGGCTTCCACAACCTCTAGTTCATCCATTGCAATAAGTGCAGTGTCAAAGTTGTGGTGAATCTGAGCAATTTTCTCTGCAAAATAATCAACAAACATGTCACAATGAGCACTGGATGACTCCAGTTCCAGGCGGAAGGAGGGAGAACTGACCAACCAACCCCCTCACCACCCAGAAAAGCTCTGCACAACGAGATACTGCAGAGGCTATACAGCAGCGGTGGGGAGCCTTTTCTGTGCCAGGCACCACATTCAAAATTAGTACAAGCTCTGAGGGCCACATAGAGGTTGGGGGAGGAGGTGCTTAATGGGTGTATTCAAGAAAAGGAGGGCCCAGATCATAGATCTGGGCCATGGAACTGTCCTGAGCTCAGTTTTTCAGTGCTTGCGGGTAGACACTGGATCCAGGGGCAAGATGCAGGCACTAGAAAGGGGCCACATAAAAACTTGCTGAGGACCGCATTTGGCCCCCAGGCCTGAGGTTCCCCACCCCTGCTATATGGGCAGCAAAAAATGAGTTTTTTGCTGCCCTTACAGCTACAGCATAGGCACATAAACTGGCTCTATGTTGCAATCTGTCAGCTTGAGCACGTGAACAACGCCACCATTGCTCCATCCGCTGCCCTTCCTGCTTCAGCAACCTCAGACCCTCTGTAAACCATGGAAGCCTGAGGAGCTGTCACCAAGGAAGCGAACACCTCAGAGCTGTCTGGTCGATGGCCTCCATCAACAAGGTGTTCTATAAAGTCATGAGGTCATCAAGCGGACCATCTCAGAGATCAGAGGGTAATTTCCCAAGAGCTTTCCAGAACCTCTTGAATTCCATTAGCCTCCGGGAGTGAAGTATTTGAATCATTTCTACACCCCCCAGGGGCAGACATGTGTCAGGAGATGTGCTTGCAGGTGACAAGGGTTCTGCTAACACTTCCCCCATCAATAAATCCCCTGCCTCAAGGCTGGTGCAAAAAATCAGGTCCAAGGTATGTCCCCCATCATGTGTTGGGCCATTGACAGTTTGGAACAGGCCCATGGTTGTCATGGAGGCCCTGAACTCATGCTCCGCACCACTGAGACTGGAGTCAGCATGTATGTTAAAGTCACCCAAGACTAATGTCTTTGGGGAGCACAACACCACATCCGACACCAGCTCTGTCAGAGCATTTAGGGATGCTGCTGAACAGGTAACCATACAGGCTACTGCCGTACAGGTTCGGGGCAACACTGAAGCTGGGGATGGGAGGGCGTGAGCTGTCCCCTCACCCCCTCCTTTCACTCTATCCTTTCATTTCAGTTGGGGAGAATGGGACAGCTGACTAATGGCTCACAACCCTCCTTCTTGTTTTCACTGCCCTTCCAGAGCACAGTGAAGCTGGGTAGAGTCATATACAAATGTTTAATTAAAATCAAGTTGGGTATGTGTTGAAATTAATAAAATGAAATGGCCACTGGAAGGAATGGAGGCAACAGCAATGCCAATTTCTAAATAAATCCTATTGTCATTCCAACATCCAATTAAGTGATTGTGAAATTATACAACACAGCTGCATCTTTGGGAGTACATGGGGAAGGCCAGAGGGTGTGAAATGATGAGGAAGGCACCAGATGCAGTAAGTGGAATGGTTGGAATGACAGGGAAAAATACAAAGAGTGCGCAGGATTAAGTAAGTGGGTGGAATGACAGGAGGAATTAGAAATAGTTACAATAATAAAGTTCTGAGTTAAATAACTGATTCAGAAGACTGATGGGCTATCTGAGGAAGCAGTCCTATCATTTTACCCACTTACCATAGCTGACTCCTTATCCTTTGACTCTCAATAGCCCCTCTACCTGTTGTTCAATTTCCTCTCCTGTGGGGTTTTTGGTTATAGTTTTTTTGGTTTTTTGGTCATTCCAGACACACACTTCTGTTCCATATGACACATACAAATGTATTTCCCAGGACTTTTGAGTTCTCTATGAGGAGAATGGGGGCTACAGGGTTAGAGGGGCGACTTGGACCCAGGATTCCTGGGTGGTTTGTTACAAGATTGAGTGCAAGGACGAGGCGAACAGGCTCGGAACAAGGATCATTGAGTTGCCTGTGAAGGGAATGCAGCCTACTGGATTAGAGTGGGGTGGAGAGTCTGGAAGCCAGAGTCCTGAGTTCTCTATTTCAGGGCTGGGACCAAGTAGATTAGAGGGGGAGAAGTGGTGGGAGCCAGAACTCCTAAATTCTCTCTTTCTTAAAGAGGAAATGGAGGTGGTGAGGGGCCAGCTCACACCCTCCCATCCCCAGCTTTAGTGTTGCCCCCAACCTGCAAAAAGGAAGAGGATTAGCGGTGAAAGACAAAGGCAGAGTGTGGGTGCATGGAGCCCAAGTTGTAAGTGAGCACAATATGTGAGACAGTACAATGTCTTTACTGCTTTCATGGCACGGAAGTTAAGGCAGGAGTCGTAACTTGCAATTTAAATGCTTTTTAATGCATGATTGAATTTGCAAGAGCATTAACTCTTCTTATAAACTGGACATTTTTTTATTATGGAATATCCAAGTTTTTTGTTAAATACAATGCAATGGAGAAAATTTGTCCTGCTAGTGCAGTAGAATGCTGACCAGCATAACCGCTATGGGAGCAGGGCTTATCGGAGGCCAAGGTGGAAGAGCTGTTCTTTTCAGTTTAGAAGGTTGTTACTTCCTTCAAATAGCAAGCAAAGCGAAGCTAGATTTTTACTGGTAGCTCCCTGTTTTACTAAGAATATAATAACTTTGATTTGGTTTAAGCATTACAAACTTCCAAAAACTGCTCTTTATGATCTCTCTAGCTCATGGCTTGTACAGGAGTCTTCCACTCTGCTTCCCACTGTCAGAGCTCTTTTCCTTGTGCAACACTGGTCATTCTGCTTTCTAGGACCTCCCCCTGTGCAGGACGCCCTGGTTAGTTCACTCCTTGTACAGGGCTCCCTGACTCTGCTGTTCCCATGTGCAGGACTCTCCACCTGGCATAATGCTGCCCATCCTGTAGCTCTCCCCCTGTACAAAGCTCCATCACTCAGTTCTCCTCTCTCCAGGGCTCCCCTTTGTGTATGCTCCCTCCCTGCTCCCCCATAGGATTTCCCTCTGTGAGCGGAGGCTCGCTCTTAGAGTCCTCCCAAGAAGACTACACTTGCCACTCTGCCCCACAGGGCTTCTCTGAACAGGACCCCACCATCTCGCTGCCCCCCTCCTGTAAAACGTCCACTTTATCAGCCCACAGCACCCACTTACCCCTCATTGCTTAGTGGGGTGGGAATGTCGGAGGAAGAAGCACTGAAAGAAGTTCGATTCTATCCTGCCTGTAATTTCCTGACCCTGTCTCCAGGATAAACCTCTGCCCTCTTCCTGCCCTGAGCCCTCCTCCAGGGCCATCCCAGGCAAACTCCAGCACTCTGGCCCCAGTCATGCTCCTCCAGTGGGGCGCCCCATTGGAGCTGCAGTCCAGACACCCCACATTTTTGGAGTGCTGTCACTGAAATCCATGCACTCTGTGGTTATGGGAAGGTTTAGGGAGCAATATCAGTCACCTCAAACATCACTGCAGGATTAGCTAGCTCTGTTGTTTAGCCATCTTGGCATCCCTGACCCTCAAACCGAAGCGTGTGCTGTGCAGGATCAGATCAGAATGACCTTCAGATTTCTCCCTTCCACAGGCTTTGCCTCTCCTCACCAGATCAGCTCTAAATATAGCTGACCAGTCACTCACACTGCCCTCTGGGAGATGAAGTTCCCTCTCTTTCCCCAGCACTGATATGCTCTAGAAAGCAGTGCCTGCTGGGAGTTGTAGTCTGCAGTATTCAAGACTGTTTGCTTTTAAACAGTCTCTGCATTACACATAGAATGTTTGCAAGCACTCCACACTCAGGATGGTCTTTTAGGGGTGGGACATCAGGGCAAATACCGGGTACCGGTTTTACCGGTTCCCAGAATTAAAAAAACCGGCTTACCGGATTAATACCGGTTTACCGGTACCGGATCTTTTCCATTGATTTCAATGGGGAACTGTCCCCATTGAAATCAATGGGAAAAAACAAAAACCTCCCCCCTCCCCCTCCCAGACTGTGCAGGTGGAAGGGGGGACACCCCCCACTGTAAGGTGTGTGGCCCATAGGGGGGGTCGACCGCACAGTAGGCCCCCCCGGCGGCATGCCACAGCGCCGCCGGATGCTTCGACCCCGCCCCCAGCAGGACCCTGACCCCGGTTTCCCTGTCACCACCGAGGGCGGAGGCATGCTTACTGGCCACGCCCCCGGCACAGACTGACAGCGGGGGAAACCCTCAGGCCTCGTCAGACCTCGCTGCTCCAGGAGCTCGTGCGTCGGCCACACCCCCAGGGCCGGCGTGCGCTCTGGGAAAGCCCCCGCCCCTGCTACGGTGTTCGGAACGCCTCAGGGCACGTACAGGGGCGGGGCTCACAGTACATAAGCCAGCACTGCGGAGACAGCGGTGCTGGTGATTGCTCAGAGACCGGCCCCCTGTTGATTGCTTTGAGTGCTTTGGACAAACTGGTGACTGAACGTGTTTGAGAACGAGTGGACCTTCCCTGCCCGAGACCTGAGAATTGCAAGTGTGAGAGTGCAGCAGCGCGTGAGTGTGATTTCCTTGAGTGCCTCCTCCCTTCCCTGGGTAACCCTTCTCCCCGGTGCGAGTGCCCCTTGCCCCTCGGGGTTCCCCCTCCCTGGCCCCATGCACAAGACCTCACTTGTTCCCCTTCCCCCCCCCTTTTTGCTCCTCTGGCATTTGGGAAAATTGAGTGGCAGGGTGCACCACGGTTTCCGGATTGTCACTTGCCCTATGATGATAGGGGTCAGTTCTCTTTAATTAGAGGTAACGACCCACACACTATCCTGACGGGCATTCTTCCTGCAGGGCGCGTGCCCCTAACTCCGGAATTGAGACCGTGGTCGTGAGTGAATTTGTGTGTGTGTATCCCATCACCCCCTACCCCGGTCACAAATCACCAGCCCTTATTTGGCCCTACCCCGGGCTTGAGTAAAATGGACATAGCGAGTGAAATTAAACAATTAATTAATTCAGTGCAATCTCTGGCTATGGAGGTCAAAGACCTTAAGGCCAAGCAGGGTGAGATTGCTACGGTAGTGACCCAGATACAAGGGGCAGCTGCCCCCGTGCCACCTCCACCAGTAGTAGCGGCCCCCCCAGCCCCCCTTGGGACTCTTCCCCGGGAGCCCAAGGTTCCCCAGGTGGAGAAGTTCCTAGGGGATAGGCGAACGTTCCAGGGGTTTATGGCCCTGTGTCGCCTTATGTTCACCCTGCAGCCTAACACCTATAGCTCCAATAAAATTAAGGTGGCCTTTATTATCGGAAATTTAGGGGGTACCGCCCTGGAGTGGGCTACGACCTTGTTAAAAGGAAATAGCCCCCTCTTGGAGGCCTATGAGGATTTTGTAAAAGAGTTTACCTTTTTGTTTGATCACCCCCCACCGCACCCAAGATGTGGAGACCTTAATTATGTCCCTCCGCCAGAGCAAAGGGAACATGTTGGATTATGTTACTCGATTCCAACAGCTAGCCCTAGAATTGCAGTGGCTCAACAACGTATTAAGGGTGATGTTTCGCAAGGGTTTGTGCGAGGAAATTAAAGACCAGCTCACCCTCGTGGCTCTCCCAGAGACCTGGGAGGCTATTGCTCACCTAGCCATACAAATTGAGGAAAGATTGACTGAGCGTAGAAGGGAACAACACCAAGATACGAGAACCACCCCTAGTAAACCTTTTCTGCTTCCAGGGAGTCCCAAAAGCCCTGAACCCGAGCCCATGCAGCTGGGGGCTTCTCGGGGCCCATTGACGAAGGAAGAGCATGAGCGCTGTCGCGTCTCGCGCTCATGCTTCTATTGTGGGGAACCTTCACATTTTATAGGTGAATGTCCTGCCTTGCCGCCGCACTGACGAGACCCGGGAAACGCCTGGAACCGAGACGGACCGGGGCCGTTTTGGTTCTGAGCCTTTCCACAAACCCTGTGAGGAGCCTTAAGGGAGACTCCCATTTTCAGGTTCCCGTTACCCTCTCCATGTTCCCCCAGAGCTCCTTGGTAACATGGGCCCTTATAGACTCAGGGGCCTCGGGAAATTTTATGGACATGGAGTTCGCCCATGCCTGGGGTTTCCGCACCCAGGCCAAAAATATCCCGGAGCCCATCCACTCCATTGATGGATCCTCATTAGTTTCAGGGCCCATAAAGACCACCACCTCCCCAGTGTGCTGCAACATTGGGCAGCACACTGAGTTTATTTCCTTTGACCTCGTATGTACCCCCCTCTTCCGTGTAGTCTTAGGAGCCTTGTTGCTACGAGCCCACGACCCCCACATTGTCTGGTCCACAAAAACAATTCAATTCTCGGCCCCCCAGTGTGCACAGGGCTGCCTGCGGTCGGGTCTGCAGGCGCAGGGTTGTGCTACCTTAAATACTTCTCTGTCAACCGAGACCAAGAATCCGGAACCTTTCCGGAGGAATATTATGATTTTCAGGATGTCTTTAGCAAGACACAGGCACTAGAACTCCCCCCGCATCGCCCGTACGACTGCCCCATTGAACTCCTCCCGGGAACCGAGCTCCCCTTTGGCCGAATCTACGCCTTGATGGAACCCGAGCTGCAAGCCCTACGACAGTACTTGGAAGAGAGCCTCTGGCAGGGATTCATCTGCCACTCGAATTCCCCTGCCAGGGCTCCTATTTTTTTTGTCACCAAGAAGGATGGGGGGCTGCGGCCCTGCATGGATTTCCGGGGTCTCAATAGTATCACCATCAAGAATCGCTACCTGCTACCCCTCATTCCCGAACTCTTGGACCACTTGCAAGGGGCCCAGGTGTTTACCAAGCTCGATTTACGGGGCGCCTACAACCTGCTGCGGGTCCGAGCTGGAGACGAGTGGAAGACGGCCTTCCGTACACGCTACGGATTATTCAAATATCGTGTGATGCCATTCGGGCTCGCAAATGGCCCAGCGACCTTTCAACATTTTATCAACGATATCTTTCGGGACATTTTGGATGTGTACGTTATCGCCTATTTAGATGATATCTTTATTTATTCAGCCACGAAGAAACAACATGTGCAACACGTCCGAGAAGTTCTACGACGCCTGCGCGCCCACAGGCTCTATTGTAAAAGAGAGAAGTGCCTGTTTCAGATTTCGTCGGTTAGTTTTTTAGGATTTATCATCAGCCCCACGGCCACCCCACGGGAGTTATGATGGATCCAGAGAAGGTCGAAGCGCTACGAAAATGGCCACCACCCAAGACGGTAAAGGCCTTGCAACGCTTCTTGGGAAGTACGAACTATTACCGACAATACATTCCCCACTATGCCGAGATTACCACCCCCCTTACACAACTCCTGAAGAAGAACGCCCTGTATCAATGGGGAACAGACCAACAATTTAGTTTTGAGTTTTTGAAGAAGGCTTTTATGTCCGCCCCCTTACTTCAACATCCAGATTTCACCAAGCCATTCTTTGTAGAAGCAGATGCATCCAGACAAGCCATAGGAGCCGTGTTACTCCAAGCCCCCCTAGCTACAGAGAAATTACTGCCTTGTGCGTATTATTCCCGGCAGTTGACGCCGGCTGAATGTAACTATAACATCCTGGACCGCGAGCTTCTCGCAATCAAGGTGGCTTTCGAAGTGTGGCGCCACTACCTCGAAGGTGTGAACCATCCGGTCATCGTGATCACCGACCACAAGAACCTTACCTTCTTGCAAACCGCCCACATCTCCAATGCCCGCCACGCACGATGGGCTTTGTTCTTCATTCGTTTTGATTTCCGGATCAAATACCGACCAGGACGATTGCAAGTGATAGCTGATGCCTTATCTCGCTGCTACGAGGAACGTCCAGGTCATTTAGTGGCTCCAGGCCGCATTCTCCCCGCAAAAACTTTCGCGGCCACCTTTCTGTACCTCGCGGCTCTTTGTAATGCCTCTGCACAAGAACTCCCCGTAGGCCAGGATCCCGAAATAAACATCCAAGATGGGATCCACCATCGGAAGGGACTTATTGTAGTACCTCCTTCCTGCCGAGCCCAGGTCCTCTGGGTGCACCACAAAGCCCCGACAGCGGGTCACCCCAAAGTCGAAAGAACACAGCAATTGATCCATAGGACCTTTTGGTGGCTGTCCTGGACCCGGGATGTCGAACAGCATGTGACTAGCTGTGCTACATTTGCCCAAACGAAGGTCCTTCACCAGAAGCCACAAGGCCTGTTGCAACTACGTCCAGTTCCTGCAGGACCATGGCAGAGGGTGGGCTTGGATTTCATTGTGGAACTTCCTCCCTCCCGTCAATATACCACCATCTTAGTGGTAGTGGACCATTTCTCTAAGATGGGCCACTTTATTGCCTGTAAGGGCCTGCCCACCGCGAAGAAGACAGCGTTGTTGTTTGTGCGCCACGTTCTTAAGCTCCACGGAGTCCCTAAGGAAATGGTGAGCGATTGGGGGACGCAATTTACCTCTCGGTTTTGGAGAGCCCTGTTTCAAGCCCTTCAAGTGACACTAAATCCTACGACTGCATACCACCCGCAAGCCAACGGTCAAGTGGAGCGAGCCAACCAAAATTTAGAGCAATATCTTTGTTGTTACGTTAATTATTTACAAGACGATTGGTATCGATGGCTCCCCCTGGCAGAGTTTACCTATAACAACGCCGCCCTTGGAAACTCTCCCTTCTATGTAACTTATGGCTATCACCCGCAAATCGGGTCAATAGAAGCCCCCTCGCTCTTGGTACCGGCTGCAGGAGCCCTTGTGCAACAGATTCATGAGGCTCAAACCCTAGCGAAACGTGTCCTTCAGGAAGCCCGACAACAATATAAGGCCCAAGCTGACAAACATCGACAGGACACGCCACCCCTTAACCCCAGGGATCTCGTCTGGGTTGATCGGTGACACTACCCCTCCTCACGTCCCTCGGCCAAGTTAGCAGCCAACTATAAAGGTCCCTATCCAGTACTGCGCCACATTAACGATGTTACCTATACGGTCCAGCTAGCGCCTCATATCCGCATTCATCCCACCTTTCATATTTCTCTCCTTAAAAAGGCCAAGGTCTGTCAGCCCCTGCAATCGATCCCCCCTCCCGGGCCCGTTTCCCGGACCCCTTTGGGGCCCGAGTTTGAGGTACGGGCTATATTGGATTGCCGGGTACTTCACGGTAGGCTTTACTATCTTGTTGACTGGGTAGGCTATGGCCCTGATGAGCGCTCTTGGGAGCCTGCTACGCGAGTCTCCGTGCCCCGCCTAGTGCGCGTGTTTCATATGCGCCACCCTGGTCACCCTGGGCCATCTCAGACCTCCTTTCGGCGGCCTCGAGGGGGGGTATTGTAAGGTGTGTGGCCCATAGGGGGGGTCGACCGCACAGTAGGCCCCCCCGGCGGCATGCCATGGCACCGTCGGATGCCTCGACCCCACCCCCAGCAGGACCCCGACCCCGGGACTCCCCGTCACCACCGAGGGCAGAGGCATGCTTACCGGCCACGCCCCTGGCACAGACTGACAGCGGGGGAAACCCTCAGGCATCGTCAGGCCCTGCTGCTCCAGGAGCTCGTGCATCGGCCACACCCCCAGGGCCGGCACGCGCTCTGGGAAAGCCCCCGCCCCTGCTATGGCGTTCGGAACACCTCAGGGCACGTACAGGGGTGGGGCTCACAGTACATAAGCCAGCACCGTGGAGACAGCGGTGCTGGTGATTGCTCAGAGACCGGCCCCCTGTTGATTGCTTTGAGTGCTTTGGACAAACTGGTGACTGAACGTGTTTGAGAACGAGTGGACCTTCCCTGCCCGAGACCTGAGAATTGCAAGTGTGAGAGTGCAGCAGCGCGTGAGTGTGATTTCCTTGAGTGCCTCCTCCCTTCCCTGGGTAACCCTTCTCCCCGGTGCGAGTGCCCCTTGCCCTTCGGGGTTCCCCCTCCCTGGCCCCACGCACAAGACCTCACTTGTTCCCCTTCCCCCCCCCCTTTTTGCCCCTCTGGCGTTTGGGAGAATCGAGTGGCAGGGTGCACCATGGTTTCCGGATTGTCACTTGCCCTATGATGATAGGGGTCAGTTCTCTTTAATTAGAGGTAATGACCCACACACTATCCTGATGGGCATTCTTCCTGCAGGGCGCGTGCCCCTAACTCCGGAATTGAGACTGTGGTCGTGAGTTAATTTGTGTGTGTGTATCCCATCACCCCCTACCCCGGTCACACCCACCCACCCTGCTCAGCCTGGATTTTTTTTTTAAAAAGAAGTTTCGCCTAAGTCCCCACTGCGGGCTCTGGGCTGCCGTTTGCAACCCAGAGCCTGCACCAGCAGCAGGTAAGTAAAGTACTGGTACTGTACTGATCCCTGGGGTGGGGGGTGGTTGGTTTAACACCCCCCCAGCCCAGGGATCACCCTACCTCCCCACGCAGGGATCGCCTACCTTGAGCTCTGGGCGGCGGTCCGGAAGCTTCAGCGCTGACTGTGACTGCCGGCTTCAGCACGGTTCACCGGAAGGCCTAGTAGTGTGCTGAAACCGGCAGTCACAGCCAGCACTGAAGCCTCCGGACCGCCACTGCCGCCGCCCGGAGTTCAAGATAGGCGATCCCTGGGTGGGGAGGTAGGGTGATCCCTGGGGTGGGGTGTGTGTAAACCACCCCCCCACCCCAGGGATCAGTGCAGTACCGGTACTAGTAATTGTTGTTACCTGCTGCTGGTGCTGGCTCTGGTTCGCCGGCGGCGGCCCGGAGCCCGCACTAGGGACTTAGGGGAATTTGTATTTTTTTAAAAATCCAGGGTGGGTGGGGGGGTGTCCCCCCTTTCACCCGTGCAGCCTGGACTCGGGGAGGGAAAGTGTTTGGGGGTTTTGTGGGTTTTTTTTACATTGCGGCCATTCATTTGAATGGCCGCAATGTACAAAAATCCGGCACGGGGGGATACGGTACCGGACCCTATATACCGGAATAATCTGATACTGCCGGTACACCAAAATACCGCAGTATCGGATACCGGATGATCCGGTAGTCCCACCCCTAGTCTCAATAGGCTAACACTGAATTTTAAAGATGTCATAACTTAAAAACTACTACCCATATTTACAAAAGTAAACCAAAGGCACACCCCAACAGCCTCCTTGAATTTTCTAAAAGGCTTACACTGTCTCCCAAGCAACACAAAACCCTTTACCCTGTCAAGACCGAGATAGTCTAACTTTTGAAAAAACAGGCTTTCAAACTGCAGTTTTCAAACTGCGCTATCTCAGCTGTTATGCAACCGAGTCAGATGACATTTAGACAGCATGGACCACTTACACCAGTGATCCTTCACCATACATTTCACGATCCTAACTTTAATCATGCCAATTTTATAGCAAATAGAATGTTGGAGCTTTATAATGGAGGGTGTAATACACCTTAACTATTGAAGCGCTCCCACACTCTAATAATGATTCACCTCATAGAGTTGTTGTAAGGGTGAACCAGATAGGGATTCTAAAGCACTTTGACACTGAAAGCACTAGAGAAACCAAATGATAAATTTATTATACATATATTAAAAATGCATTAAACTTTATTATACAGTATCCTGGATACAAGAGATAAATGTGGAGGTTGTCTAGGGTCATAAAGTATCAGACCTCTCCCCAGAAGTAATCAGGAAACTGGTTAGTGTCAGAAGGCATTATAAAAAAAATTGTTAAAAGCAAAAAAGTTCAGAGTTTGAGCAAACCTTTGCAGAGAAAAATAAAATAAATAAATAAATTGGTGGCTTGGGACAGTGATTAGATGATTGTGAAAGCACTTATTCCCATGAATAAAATGCTCCCAAGAAGACCTGGGAGTATCATTCTCCCCACACTTTTATACAGTAGTAAAACATTCACTAACCAATCCATAGATTAGGTGATGGAAAAAATCCACCTTATGTGATCCAACTATGTCATAATAAAGTTCCTCTCAAAAAGAAATTATACCTGCTGAGGTATACAAGGACAATCCCAACTAGTGAGCCTTGGTTGTAGTTAATTTTTAAATTTATATTAATAATACAAAGAAATCTCCCATTGGTTGGGCTATTGTGTCAATGTAGCAGGTTAGATTGGTATCCAGTGTCATAGTTGGACTAGTGGTAAGGAAACAGGAGATCAACATCATGCCCAGAGCCACAGGATAAAGCACAGTCAAGATCCAGGAGTCAAGCCAGGTCAAGAGCCAGGAGAGTAGTATTGTAGTTCAATAGGTTACACCAAACCAGTAGTCAGGAAATCAGAGCAGATGCAACTGAGGCAGGCTAGACCACGACCAAACAAGAACTAGAAGAGGTATTAAGCTATCACCCTTTAAGAGAAGTGATGTATGAAGGACCATTCATTTGTTTAGTAGTTTTAGTGGAGATTTCTTCTTCCAGATGTATTTCTGATTGGCATGAGATGGTTTATTAATAACACATAATCAAAATTAGTAGGGTGATAATTATTGCTATATTACCTGCTTCCAAGTTAATGAGAATATTCATTTCATAAGAGGAATCAATAAGTTGCTATTAGGTCAGAAACCACTTTAGTTGTGTATACCACAGTGAGGAAGCTGAACCTGTCAGCCTTTGAAACAGTTTCAGATAATCCCTGACCATGATCTACAAGCCATTTACTCTGGAGTAGCCACATTGAAGCCCTGTGGTTTCCCCACTGGTTTGTAGATCACGACCTTAGTTGTGATTTTCTTTGCAAAACGTTGATATGCATAGAAGTGAGTACTTTTCCACTTGTATTTTAAAACATCTTGAAATGGAATTTGGGGCCTCTGCATTGTTTGGATATTTTGCCGCAGTGCAATTTGAGAAGTTTCCATGTGTTTCTTGAGTCTGGGTCATGACATAAATTTACTCAGTATAATGCATTTGTTTTCATTGTGTTCATGTAATGCTGCCTTCAGGCTTCACTTGCATTAACCCCAAACTTAACTGGGAATTAAGTTCAAAAATTCATGTAGGGATGTGGAGTTCAGTGGAATCATTTTTTTAAAAGGAAAAAAAAATATTGTGTGCCAGTCCTCGCAATCCTTCCACTTCCAGCAAACCCAGACAGAAAGCATGCTGTATCATGCAGACTGTTCTGTGAAGCAGGAATTACCAACCAACTTTGTTTTTCTTGTGGCACCCTCCCAACACAAACTAAGCCAGATGAAACAGCTGTATTTACAGGAGTCATGGCAGCAAATGGGATTAATTTGCACAATAAATGTGTTGGGTCTCTCTTTCATCTGCTTAACTTAGATTTTGTGTTATTGACTTTACCTTGTCCCCTTGACTTTGTCTAGAGTCCATCTTATCTGTTGTGAACTGGAGGCAGGTGACAGGTAAAGAGAGACATGCTGGGGACACTGAGGCAGATGGTAGATAGACCAGAGACCCTAGGAGGTGGGAGCCACAGGAGGGCAGGGTTGGACAAGGAGGCCAGGGTGACAGAGCCGGGACACTTGATGATGAGATTGTGAGGATTGTGAAGTGTGCTGGGATTGTTGGTTGTGAGACAGGGGCTTATCTGAGTGAGAGGTAGAACCTGGCAAACCCGCAGCTGGAGCTCTCTGTAGGTGGGTGGGGTCACCTCCAGACAGACCGGCGTGTCAGGGCAGACTTGGCAGGCTCCACCACCCAAGTAAACCCTTCCCCCTTATTCCAGCAAACCTTGCCTGCATGCACCATTGACTTTGGCCTTCCCCATGCTCTGCTATATAAGACCTTCTCTTGTCACTGCTGCTGTACCACTGTTGTGAGGCCTAGTCTCCCTAGTACCTCCACTTTTGAGGGGTCCCAGGAGGTGGGAGAGGTCTCATTCCCACCACTGTCTCTCCTACGTTTAACTGAAGTGGGGGCCCTTGGGAGCAGTGTGGTGTCGGGAGTGGTGGTGAATGTTCCCAGAACTCCTCAAAGTGGTGGGGGAGGGACTTATAGGGCCCCCCAAGAGTGGCGTGCCATGTGGAGTTGGCAGCTCCTACAGTCCTGCTGTACCATTCCTGAGGAAAGTCCAGAGTCCTGCCGTACTCAGGCTCTGAGGGAAGCACTTCCTGGAGAATCTGTCACTCACCCTGGTGACCCTCGTTACCTTCCCACCCCCACTTTGTTCCCAACCTCCCTGTCTGGTTTTAAGGTAGAGTTCTGTGAAGCCTGAAAGCTTGTGCATAATGTAGTGTTATAGACAGAATACCACACACACTAACAGAAATTGGCCCGATTAAAGGTACCATCTTAACTACTTTTTCTTCTTGTCTATCTCATACTTGAAACCAGCAGAGCAACCCACTCTAGTACAGAGGTTCCCATATTATGGGTGTTGGAACCCATGCAGGGTAGCACTATCTGCTGATGGGGACTGCACCATCAATCCCCATGACTGATGGGGTCACGATCCTGGCGGCCTGTCTTTGTTGCTGTCTGAGGTGATGGAATTAGATTTGAGTCTCAAAATGAGGTAATACAGGCAAATGTTTTGGGAACCACTGCTTTAATACAGCCTCTGTATTTATGGCCCAACATACTTACAAATCATTTTTGATATGAATTTTTTTTAAAAAGCTATTAGTTTACTGCTATTATATGTAAATTATACTGTGTTGTGGAATAACGTTATTCTTTTTTTTAAAGTATCTATTGCTTTATTTTTCGGAGGGCTGCTGTTGCAAATGTCCTTGGCAGTTAATGAGATAATGTGATGTATGGCCAAGGAGCAAAATGATCTGAAACTGTATTGGCTCATTGCTAGTGTCTGTTGTTCCTTAGAATTAGAGCTGCATATACTATTGTCTGCACTGCACTAGTTTATACAACAGAAATTGCATGATGGCTTTCTCCTGAAGGGACATGCAGAAAAAGAGACACATATTGTGTATGAGGCCAAGTTGTAAAATAAGCCAACACAAATTAGAAAAGGTCACCCTAAAAGAAGGATTTCATCTATTCATATAAAGACATCCACTGTAGCTCATCAGCAGGGTTTTGAGCTCAACACTAAAGTCCAGACAACTTCTGCTCATGATAAACTAATTCTAGTAGCTGGCAGCAATTGTAGACTGTTATATGTGACGTAGTTACTAGTATGGGATGTACAGCACAATTCACAAGCATATTAAACTGAATATCATGGAGATCCTGGATGCAATTTTCATTTATACAAGTAACACATATACAGAGCTCCCTTTAACGTGAACAGCTACATACATTAGTGCTAGTTTGTGAATAGTTTTTCTATGCAGGGGAGCGCCTCTGTCAGGGCCTGGACCTGAGCCCATGGCCTCCAGAATGAGTGGTGGCGGTTTCTCCCCTGCACCCCAAAGGGGTCTGTTTGGGTGGGAACCTTTACCCTGTGGTGTTTGTTCTTTTTCGCTCTCTCTCTTGTGTGTGGCCACACCCACCAGCTTTCTGATTGACTCCCAGCCTTTTATATAATGCATCCTGGGAGTTACAGGAAGTTAGCAGAGCATCTGTGTGTTGCTGTTCACATTCTGACCAACTCTTGGATTCCCTCCTTTTCAGCTTCAGGTTGTTTTTCCTTATGCTTAATGTGTGGTTTGTGTTCCCCTTTTCCAGTGCTTAGTAGCCCTTTCTTCCCTTCTTGTACTGTCTGTACTTCCCTTACCCCCATGATTGCTAGTCTCCCAATTAATGTCCCTGTTCCCCTCTGGGTCCTCCCCTGATTCCTCATAGTTTTAGTTCTTGGCCTAGTTCCTTCTTGTGTGTTGATTTCCCTCTTCTCCCCCATAGTCCTAGTCTTGCACCATGTCTCATGCCTGGTATCCCTCATCCCATATGAGTCTTTACTCTGGGTGTAGTATTGTTTCCTTGTATGCTCTTAGTTGTGTCATTGCTTTGCTGAGTGTCTAGTTCCCCTTCCTTACCTCTCATTCCTTGTGTGGTACTAGATTCCCTCCCTTGTTCCTTATAGCGTAGGTCTGTGCTTAGTGCCTTGTTTCAGTCTGCTCCCTGCCTGCTTTTCTGTCCCCTGAGGTTCCTGCTTAATGCCTGGTCTCTCTCCTTAGCTCCATACTCCCATGCTTGTTATATACCTATAGAACATAAGAAGTGCCATACTGGGTCAGACCAATGGTCCATCTAGCCCAGAATCCTGTCTCCGAAAGTGGCCAATCACGGTGGCTTGGGAGAAGCATCCAACAGGTCACAATGGGGGATGCATTCCCTGTTGTTTTCCCCCAGCTCCCGTCATGTTCCCTGATCCTGTCTGGCTAATAGCTGCTAATGGACCTATCTTCTAGAAACTTGTCCAAACCTCTTTTAAACTCAGCTATAGTACTGGCCCTTACCACAGCCTCTGGCAGTAGATTCCACAACCCAATTAAATGCTGAGTGAAAATATATTTTCTTTTATTTGCTTTAAACTTGCCACCCATGAGTTTCATGGAGTGTCCCCTATTTCTACTACTAACTGAGAGGGTAAATACTTGCTTCTGGCCTCAGTTCTCCTCCTGCTCTGATGATAGCTTTTGTAGTCCTCGGGACCTCCTGTTAATTCTTGACCCTTCTATGTTTGTCTTAACCTTCCTTCATTCTAGTCCCTGCTCGTCCCCCACCGGTTGCTCCCGCTCTCTCTGTGGTGCACCTGTTCCCTGTTAAGCTTCATTAGTTCTCCCTTTAACCGTAATCTTCTGTTCTCTGTTGTGTATCCCCATTATTATTATTATTATTATTATCAGGCATTTATATAGCGCTAGCAATGTACCTGGTGCTTTACAAAGTAATAGAATAGACACGGTCCATGCCCTAGGTCTTACAATCTGTGAGCCAGGGTGGGCGGGGAGACGAAGGAAGGGGAACAGAGGGAGAGCCAAGGGGTGTAACATTCATGAAGATGCAAGGTCCCAGGTGCACGTGCCTGGCTTGGTTACACTGAGAATGATGCCTGGCTGGTCCATGTGGTGAGGATACACAGACCTCAGGTAACAGATTGTACTGGATGGAAGGTATCCGCAGGAGTTAGGTGAAGGAAGCAAGGAGCCGGGGAGGGCAGAGCGAAAGAGGTGGGTCTTGAGGAGGGATTTGAAGTTATGAAGGGAGGGAATGAGGTAGATGTGGGCAGGGAGGGAGTTCCAGGCATGGGGGACAGCTAGGGAGAAGGGATGAAGCTGGTTAGGGGAGACATGGGAGGGTGAGAGAGGGGACAGAGGAGGAGCTTTACAGGACCAAGTTCATGGACTGGAGTACGGAGGGAAATTAGTGCAGACTCAGGTAGGGGGGAGTAAGGTTGTGAAGAGCTTTATAGGTGAAGACTAGGAGCTTGTTCAGGATTCATTCAAGAAGGGGGAGCCAGTGAAGAGAGGAGAGGAGGGACTGCACGTGGTCGAAGCGATGGATGACCCTGGCAGCAGAGTTTTGGACGGAGATAAGGGGAGAAAGGTGAAGCGGGGGAGGTCAGTGAGAAGGAGGTTACAGTAATCGAAGCGAAAGATGACCAGAGTGTGAACAAGGGTTTTGGCAGAGGAGACAGAGAGAAAAGGGCAAATCTTTGCAATGTTATGGAGGGAGAAGTGACAGCATTTGGCAACAGAGTCCATGTAAGGTTTAAAAGAAAAGGGTGAGTCAAAGATGAAGCCTAATCTACGGGTTTGGGGGATGGGAAGGATGGTGACCCCATCGATAAGGATCAACAGGGAGGAGGGAAAGGAAGGAATGGGGGGGAGATAAGGAGTTCAGTTTTAGCCATGTTGACTTTGAGTTGACGTTGAGACATCCAGGTAGAGATATCAGAGAGTCAGCTGGTGAAGTGAACTTGAACAGATGGAGAGAGAGAGGGAGTAGAGAGATAGGGTTGAGTGTCATCCGTGTAGAGGTGATATTGGAAGCCATGGGAGGCAATGAGTTTGCCTAGAGACAGGGTGTAGATAGAGAAGAGGAGAGGACCAAGGACAGAGCGGAGGAGGTGGAGTGTGCAAGAGGCACCTTGAAGGAGCAGTCAGAGAGGTAGGAGGAGGACGGAAGCCATGGGACTGAACTGAGTCCAGCAAGAGTGAGTGGTGAACAGTATCGAAGGCAGCAGAGAGGTCAAGGAGGACAAGAATGGAGTAGAGGTGATTAGATTTAGCCATGAGAAGATCATTGGTGATCTTAGCGAGAGCAGTTTCAGTAGAGTGAAGGGGATGGAAGCCAGATTGGAGAAAGTCAAGGGAGGAGTTGGCAGAGAGGAAGTTGAGGCAGCGGGAGTAGACAACACGTTCAAGAAGCTTGGAAGCAAAAGGAAGGAATCAAAGCAGCCATGTTGTCTCCCCACTCCCCCTCCCCATACACTCCTGGCCCTATGAATAATATATCCTGATATTTTACCATGGCGTCTGCTTGGACCACAATACCCGTATATATCCCAGTTATCCCAGGATTTTGTGACCTTGGGATTCTTCTGTCACCCTTTGTCTTTATTCACTTTATTCTTCTTGTCCTGAAACTCTTTCACAGTCTCCCTCTTCAGCAAGGAGAAAATATAAATACCCACCTTGCTTCCTGACCCACATCAGGGGTTGGAGTGCAGCCATGCAAACCTCTGGGAGTGCCCCCTGAGGTAGCCATCATCTGCAGCTCCTGTTGGGCTGTCTGCAGAGACTCCGGAACCAATGGCTTCTGCTGGCCCCAGGCACCCCTTGTAGTGCCTGCTGTGGGAGAAGTGGAATGAGAGGCCATTTTATTTTAAAACTTAAATGCCTCCTGCCAGTTTGATGGCACCTCCAGTTGTTCAGAATGAATTTGCTGCTGTGCAGACAACACCTGTTGCAGTGCTGGTAACATTGGGGGGCAATGGCTCCCTGCTGCAAAGAAACATTGCCTAAGTCCTTTGCCACCAAATGCATCAGGACCATCAGCTCAGTCCCAGGGACCACCCCAGAGTCCAGACTTTCCCAATTACATGAGTACCATAATGGGCATTTTTACACACACCTTAAAGTGCTGGTCTTTCAATCTTCTGGGTTTACAAGTCCACAAGTAAGTTCTGGATGCATTCTTCACACACACACTGCTCTGAGGCAGGCTAAAGTAGCCACAGCTGTAGACATGAGGGGCTGCCATGGAAACCAAGTGACCACAGCTGCCTGGAGCAAAGCAGTTTACCAGGAGAACCTTTTACACACAAATGTTCTGGGAGAAGTTCTATACAGAAGTTCAAATAACCAGATGTTTAAGATCTGGGTGAGTGATTTAGATGCACGGAAAGTTCAGGTTGTAACAGCAAACATGCAGCAGAAATGTGTGTGTAAAAACACCCAATGTTTCCGACTTTTGGCATCACCCCGCACATATGCACACACCCATGGAGCATTTCCCCTTGCCCTACCCACCGGAGAGCATCTCTAGGGATGTGCGAACAGACCGGAGTTCGAATGTTTGGACGTTCGGACAAAAAACGTAGTTCAGATTTGTGAGTTCAGTCAGATTCAGAGTTCGGAACCCCCCTCCCCCTGAACGTTCAGAAATTTTGGATGCAACAGAGGCTTGGGGCACTCCAGGGGTGCCCGTGGGGGCATGGCAGGCCGTCGGAGACACAGCAGCAGCAGAAGCAGCAGCACAGACTGGGAAGGCTTGGGGCTTGGCACCCAGGGTTGCCCGGGCAGGCAAGCTTGGGGATTGGCCCCCAGGGGTGCCATGGGGGCATGACTGGCCATCTGAGACCCAGAGGCAGCAGCAGAGACCGGGCATTGCAGGCTGCCAGGCATCTGTGGAGCAGCGACAGAGACCTGGCCAGGCTTGGTGGCTGACACCCCTACTTGGCTGGGCGTTGCAGACTGGCTCGCATCGGTGGAGCATTGGCAGACAGTGAAGTGGAATGACAGCCCTCCCTTCCTGGAACGTAGGCCCCAGAACCCTGACGGTGGGTCCTGGATCTGGAGTGGCTGGTTGTTTCTTGATGCAGTGGAATGACAGCTCCCTGTGAGCAGAATGACAGCCCCAGAACCCTGACAGTGGGTTCTGGGACTAGAGTGGCAGCTTCTGGATGACATGGATGGGCAGCCCTCCCTGCCTGGAATGTAGGCCCCAGAACCCTGATGCTGGGTCCTGGGACTGGAGTGGCAGCTTCTGGATGAAGTGGAACGACAGTCCTCTCTGCCTGGAACGTAGGCTGGCTGGCATTAGTGGAGCATTGGGAGACAGTGAAGTGGAACGACAGCCCTCCCTTCCTGTAATGTAGGCCCCAGAACCCTGACAGTGGGTCCTGGGACTGGAGTGGTAGCTTCTGGATGAAGTAGAATGACAGCCCTCCCTGCCTGGAATGTAGGCTGGCTGGCATTGGTGGAACATTGGCAGACAGTGAAGTGGAACAACAGCCCTCCCTGCCTGGAACGTACACCTCAGAACCCTGACAGTGGTTCCTGGAGATGAAGTGGCTGGCTTTTTCTTGATGCGGTGGAATGACGGCTCCCTGTGAGCAGAATGATGGCCCCTGAACCCTAACGGTGGGTCCTGGGACTAGAGTGGCAGCTTCTGTATGAAGTGGAACAACAGCCCTCTCTGCCTGTAATGTAGGTCCCAGAACCTTGAGGATGGGATCTGGGACTGAAGTGACTGTGTCTTGATGCCGGTTATAACACCTAAATCTAATCTAAATAAATGAAACTATGGAGGTAAATGGGTGGAAATAGGAGGAGGATGGCAATGTATTGGGAGGAACACAAACTGCTGGGAGAGGGAGAGTTCTGAAAACCCCTGCTGACAGGATCAGTGGCTAGCTCAGAACGAATTTTTGTGGGGGGGAGGGCAATTTCTTTTGTTACTTGCTGCGCCCGCCTTACCACAAGCCCCATTGGCTCTGTGCAGCCTAGCCCCATGCCAATCACAGACTGCAAAGCCAGTGGTCTGAGGAAAAGAGGGATGGTGATTGGGCTGGCTGGATGCTAGTCCAAGCCTCTCCACCCCTGGTGCCAGGAAGTCTGCTCCTCAGCTGCCCCCCCCCCCCGGGCCTCCCAGCCATGTTTTTTCTGCCCAAACTCATCCGAACACGGCCGAACTGTTTGGACGTTTTGGCGTTCGGGTCAGGCGTCCGGTTCGGGTGTTTGAACTGGCTGAGTTCGGGCCGAAGTCCGAACGTCCGAACCGCATTCGCACATCCCTAAGCATCTCCTTAGAGGCTTGTTGGGTCTGTTGGGGCCCTTGTGACCTGACATGTTTCCCCCCCTTTGAGCTCTATATTTTAAAACTTAAGTTAGCCACCAGCTCCCACCCCCGTGCCCCCATGACCTGGCATGCCCCTTGTCTCCATTGTACCTTCCCTCTCTAGATCTTCACACACTCCTTGCAAACTGACCACCGTCCACTGACAGCCCCACTTCCAAGTGCCGCTGCTGCCACTGAGACCTCTGATGCTGCTTCAAGCCTCACTCACAGGCTTCCTGCTGGTCCATCAACCCAGTGCCTATCCTGGCAAGCAGCTCCGAGATGGAAGAGCTGCTGTGCCTTACTCTGCCCCCACAAACTGCACACCGGCTCCCAGGGAAAGGGGTTACAAATCCCAGCTGTGCCTTGCTCTGCCCCTGCAAGCTGCACACCAGCTCCCAGGGGAAGGGGTTAAAAATGCCAGCACACCTCTGCAGTCATGCAGGTGGCAAACCCGTGAACATGGGAGCATGTCAAAAAGCTGCTCCCACCCACTCATTCATACCCTCTTCCCCACCCACTCATTCATACCCTCTTCCCCCATCCCATTGCTGTGGGGAGGAAAGAGGCAGGGAGAAAGAGAAGGAACACAAGTTCTCCCCCCATCGCCCCAACAAATTCCCCATCCCCCTTATAGAGAAGGGGGAAGGGTCTTCTAAGATACGCTGCTATTGCATTGTGAAGAAGTTTCAACATATTCCTACGAAGAAAGGATTAAGGGTTGTTGATTTGGCACCTTTCACTAGCACTAAATTCACTCTGAAAAATACCTGATAAATAACCAGCAAAATCCCCTCCTTTCCAAAAGAAGGGGAAACACTATCCGTTGACCTTTGTAGACATCTAGTATCTTAGCTGAGACATTTGCCTACAAACAAGATGACTTTGACTTATGTAACTCTGATCTCACTTGTTTTGTTTTCATATAATTCTCTCACTTGGCTTTTGCCGGCAATGGCAGGACCTTGTCAGTAAAGTCTGAGTTGGTAAAAACAACTTCCAAAGATTAAAGAAACAGGCAAGTGTAGACTCTGCAAGCATGTGTCACTTGCCTTCTGGAATGGCCCCTCACCTCTGCTTGGAGTGCACATGAGGACACAGCATGCAGGGAGAATTTCCCATGTCTTGTGCCCTCTCCATCTGCCCCTACTGCCAGCTGGACAGAGAATACAGCACATGCTGATCACTCAGACTGATTTTGTATAGCAGTGGGCATGCTGCCTCTGAATGCCTGGGAGCATAGACGGACTTTGCCCCATTCTGAGACATTATCATTACATTGCATAATCCAGCCCATATAACAATAAATGGTTATCACAGAGGTTCCTTATGGATAGAAATCCCAGGCAGTGTCACACAATTGAATCTGTGTATAAGGCCATGATCCCAGTTGATATTTAGTATACTTTGCATGTGTCTGTTGCTGTCTGGGGTCATGAGATTATATTAAATCTTAAAATGGGGTCACCTGGACAAAAGGTTTGGAAACTGTATGCTTAGTATATTTGTGTTTAATGTAGTCTCATTTCTAGCCTGACCTTTGGGAAGGGGAAAAGAGGTTAATTCCCTCTCACAGCTGATACATGTGTGTTGCTAGAAAACTTTTATTACCACAAGGTTGCATGGCATTCCGTAGACCGCCTGGTAATGAGTGTCAGTGCTGCAACAAAGCAGTGTTAGCCTCTTCAGGAGGTTCTGTTACTCCAAGAGGTTGTGTCTGCACCTAGGGTCTTTTCGTGGAGTCCGACAGGCAAGATGATGTGGAATTGCTGCACCACTTGCAACTTGCTACTCCTCAAAGGGCAAGATTGCACTCTACTAAGGTAGTAGCATTCTCATCCAAGGGTACTAGAACTAGGGGACACTCCATGAAACTAGCTGCCGGCAGATTTAAAACAAATGAAACAAGTACTTTTTCACTCAATGCATAATTAACTTATGGAATTTGTTGCCAGAGGATGTTGTCAAGACCAGTAGTACAGCTGGGTTTAAAAAAGGACTGGATAGGTTCTTAGAGAATATGTCCATTCATGGCCATTAACCAAGTAGCTTCCGGGATGAACTTCTTACTGTTGGGAGCTGGGAGTGAACAACGGGGAATGGATTGCCCATTGTTACTGTTGGTTCTTCTCCCATGCGATCGAGACTGGTCACTGTTGGAGGACAGGATGCTGGGCTTGATGGACCATTGGTCTGACTCAGTATGGCACTGCTTATGCTCTTATGTAGGAATAGCTGGCACTGCAATTCCACACCTTCCTCACCGCAAGTTTTAGAGCAAGTGTGGACACTTTCATAAGAGGTTTAGGGAATGCTTTAAGTTTCGACTGCCCAGAATTTTAACAGGTCATTTAAAAAATGTGTAAAATGGGTTTATATATACTGGCAGCACTACTTGATAGGCAGCAAGCTGCAAATCACTTACTCCAGAGTAGGCTCATTGGCTTGAATGGGATTACTCTGTAGTAAGTGGTAGGAAAAAAGAGATCATTTTGTTGGCTTTGTTCCATTAATCATTTATCCATAAATGATGGTCTTTGTCCTGGTCAGGAGATTCTTGTACATTTGAATGATAATATCCGCTCTGCCTGCTAATTACTTGCCTCTCAATTTTCCCTAACAGGAAATAAGTGAAAGGTACTTAGGAGTACTGTATGAAAGGAAGAAGGACTTTCATGAGTGGAGGAGAGATTTCCAAGAAAGTAGACTTGGGAGATTAATTTCTATCCCACCCTTCAGCAAAGTCTCAGGGCAGTTTACAACAATTAAAACTTTGGAGAGAATTGCAAATGAGCTGAATTAGAGAGACTGTGAGCACAAAGCCAAAAGAGCTGTAGCCTAGATACATATTTTTATTATTTTATACTTGATATTACACTTATCAGACCCTAAGTGAGATCAGAACTACATTGTCAGGTCCTGAAGGATTTATGATCTAAACATACAAAAGACATAAAAGAAAGTAATACAATCCACATTGTAAAAAAGGGGGAACTAAGGTATAGAGAAATGAATACTCATATAAACTATTTCTCACATTTCAGATAGCAATTAATCTTCATAAGCCCTTAGCTTTATTGTCTTGGTAATTGACTGTATGACTCCTTCATTGTTTTCCTATTGATTATGGGTATTTTCAGACGTTACGAGATCACAGTCAACCACAGTGAACCACGGTCAATCCCTCGGCGGGCTAAAGCGCCCTGAATGTCTGTTCGGCGGCCGCCAGATGTTCACCACAGTCAATACCCACATGGGGTCAAAATCAACCACGCTTCCGGCCCTCCGGCCCAGACCATCTCTGAAAGCATGGTCAAAGAGATTCCCACGGGGAAAAAAAGTAACATCTGGACGGCAACCACCAGCTGGAATCAAACAAAATGATTCCCAGCCGTGGTCAAAGCACGCAACGTTGCTGCCAGGCAACCAGCAACAACACAAGCCATGGAGGGAGATTTTAAATTCACACAGCAGCAGGGAGACGTGGCAGGATGGAATGAGGTGGGAGGGAGAGGACAGCGGAGGGCGAGAGAGCAAGAGAGGAGGAGGAGGAGGTGGAGGGCGGCGCAGGCGGAGGAGGAGGTGGTCATAGTGCACATGCAGGAGGTGGAGGGACAGCAACAGCAGCAGCCAGGACAGGTCACCCCGGGGACATCGACTGGACCGGGTGAGGAGGCACCCTGGAAACGGGTAAGGGGAATGAAGGGGGAGGGGACCCAGCAGCACAGGGGCACTAAGGGGGGGGCGGGGGACCGGCTGGCTGGCCGGAAGGTGGAGGGAAAGGGGGAGGGATGCTGGACCGGGGCAGAACAACAACCAAACACCCACCCACCCCACCCCCGCTTGTGTCCCTCAGACATGGAAACGGGCCCGGGGCCCTGGCCAGGCAGAGGAAGAGGAGGAGCAGGAGGAAGAGAAGGAGGAGGAACCGGAGGGGAGAAGGCCATACCACCGAGGGGGGCAGTGGGGGCTCCAGGAGACCCGGGACTTCATCCGCATCTGGGGGACCCTGGAGCATCAGCTGGAGCTCGCACTCAATCAGAGAAATGAACACATGTTCCAGGAGATAGTGTGGGAAATGGAGGCAGTGGGCCATCACTGGACAGCAACCCAGAGAGCCCCCACCCCCTGGCCGGACAGCTGGACTCTGAGGCTGGCACCCTCATCACCCTCAGCCAGTGGTTGCAGGGGGAGTACAGCAACACGGAGGGGCCGGCCTCGGAGGTATCGGAGACAGACATCGAGGGAAGGAAGAAGATGGGATGGTGGGATGAACCTGGGGCGAGGGGGGGGTTGCGGACGGCCCAGCCAGGGGGCAGCCCCACCCAGCCTCGACACCCCGGAACATGGCACCAGGGCTGGGGGAGCCGGCCAGGCATACCGACAGCCTCCCACCAACCACNGACACCCCAGAACATGGCACCGGGGCCAAGGGGGCCACCCGGGCACACCAACAGCCCCCCACCAACCACACCCACATACCCCCACAGGGAACGGAATATCCCGGCACCAGAGGCAGGCGGGCGAGGAGGCCAGCACACAGCAGCCCAGGCAGCAGCCAGAGGACCAAGGTGAGGCACACAGACAGGGTGGGGGGGGGTTCCCAGGGAGGCCGGGAAGAAGACCTGGTACACGTGTGGTGGGATGGGGGGCCCGGGAGGGCTGGAAACATGGGGTCAGTACCAGGCGCCAAGGAGAAGGCAGATAGCCCTGGGGTCCCCCTGGCCCGGGGGAGGGTGCCCGGGCCTGCAAACGACTAACTGCCGTGTACCCTACAGGGTAGCCAGAGGGGCCACAGCAACCCTGGCCCATGCCTCCTGCCCAGCAGATGAGGGAGCATTGGGCACAGGTACGGTGCCGGAGGGAGGACCAGGCAGAGGACATCATCCGGACCTCGGCGGAAAAGGGGGAGCGGATGATTTCAGCCATGGACGGCAAGGAGGCGGCCATAGAGCGCTCCCTGCAACAGGCGGAGGCCAGGGACCAGAGAGTCCAAGCAGAGGTGCACCTGGTGCAGTGCCGGGAGTGCTGGGAACACAGCAGGCAGGTTGAGGCGTTCAGGCAGCTAGAACAGGCCATCGTGGGGATGGTGCGGGAGCATTCAGCCAAGATGGATAGGTCCCATGACATTGGGTCCTCCCTGCTCCTGCAAGCGGGCACGTGTGCCTGTGTGTTGGCAGCCACCCTGCCTGCCCAGGGCCCCATGCTGGGCCTCTTGGCGCCCCCACCGGCTCCCCACCTGCCCCATCCACCTCCGTGCCAGCAGGGGCCATGCATCTGCCTCCCAGTCCCTATAGGCCTCCGGAGGGAGAAGCCTCCCAGGGGGGCCCCTCGGGTCCTGGGTCCTCCCTCCCTCCCACCACTGCCAGTCCCTCTGGACACCAAGGCCTTGCAGGACACCATTGGGGACACGGACAGCGTGGGGGAGGGGAGCTCCCAGAGCTCCGTGGCACCCACAGGGTGGTAGAAGGGGCACCCCTGGAAATGCGGGGGATGAGGGGGAAGGGGGAGGGCGGTCTTACGGGGAGTGAGGGATGGGCCGGTGAGGTGAAGGTGGTGGGGACACGTGTCTACGGGTGATACAATAAATGCACGGAGCACCCTACCGTCTCCTGTGGTCTGTTCATGGGACCAGAGGTGGGGGGTTGGTCCGTGCCAGTATTGGGGTTTGACCAGGGACCTGCCGGGACCCCACGGGAGTGGGCCGGGCGATGGCCACCCTCACGACTTGGCGTCCCAGCTGATGTGCCTGGCTAGGGCAGCATGGATGCGCTTGTTGTAACAGTACTCCCTCAGGTTGTCCGCGTTCACATACAGAGGCACGGAGCTGGGAGGGTGGGTAGGCATGTGGTATTCGAGGACAGCCCGATCGGTGTCGCACACGTTGTACAGCACACCGCGTGCACCGATCACCAGGGCTGAGGTCTCCATCGTGTAGTCCAGCCAGCCGGCAAGGCTCCTCCAGCACTGCTGGAGGGCCCCAAATGCCCACTCGACCATGGTCCGGCTGGAACACAGGTGGGAATTGTACTGTGCCTCCACCGGGTTCCAGGCGACCGGGTACACCTTCATCAGGTCGGCCAGGTTCCCCAGGATACAGGGGGGCATCAGCACTCCCACGATCTGGGCCATCCCCATGTCTGTAAAGTCCCCATGGTACATCCGGGCATAGAAGGGGGAGATGGTCATGATCCGGGCATTGTGGCTGCACCCAGAGTTGCCCGTGAAGATGTCAATGAACCGCCCCCGGTGGTCCACGACCACCTGAAGCTGCAGGGAGTGGTACCTGTGCCTGTTGACATACTCTGCGGCCTCCCCTGTGGAGGGGCAGAGGATCTCTATGTGGGTGCCGTCCACTGCACCCATGCAGTTGGGGAACCCTCCAGCCGTGAAGCTGGCCATCACGGCCGCCTGATCCACCAGCTGGATTGCTCTGTTCAGGAGAACTCCCTCCACTGCCTCACAGACATCCCACGGGATACAGGCAACAGTGCTCACCCTGACTCCGAAGCGCTGGGAGATGGATCGGCAGGAGTTGGACGTTGCCAGGGTCCAGACCCCGATGGCCACCCTCTGAACCATGGGGATGAGGGTCTGCATGGGGGTATGCTGCCACTCCAACCGGGGCATGAGCAGCTCTGTGAGCTGGAGTAGGGTGAGCTTGTCCATCCAGAAGTGCGCCCACCAGTAAGCCTCGTCCCACTGAGCCAGCGCCTGGGACCACCACCCCTGTGCCTGCTCTGCGACCCATACCCGCTGGGCAATGGGCATAGCGAGCAGGGCAGCCCGGCGCATGGTCTCCCTCCTCCAGTGGAGGCGCCCGGCCGCCTGGCAGATTGCTGCAGCCCTGGTCTGGCTGTGCCTCACAGCCTGCCGGTCCTCCCCGGACACCCGCTGAGCCCTGAGCCAAACTAGGGCATGCCTGCAGCTGTGGTGGGCCCTGTGGGGCCCTGAAGCACTCCGGGCCATGCTAACCCGCAGGCGGGCGCCCAGGTGCACCTCAGTGGTCAGGATGCGCAGCTGATCAGTGTGGGCATGGTACCACTCAGCACAGAGTGCTAGGTGCATCGCGAAGGTGCCCAACCTGTCCCGCTCCATGGTGCGGGGTGCAGGTGGCCCAGGTATAGTCTGGGATGGGTGGTTCCCCGCCCCCGACTGGCTGGGCTGTCTCCTGCAGGGCAGGTGGCCTGGGGCAGTGGGGGTGCGCTATCTAGTGCACCTGCTGTCCCAGCATGGAGCCGTACGCATGGCCCGGAGTGCACCTGGGTGTGCAGGCTGCAGCTGCATGCCTCCTGTCATCACCTCCCCCTGTTAGCAACATTGTATCCTTGCTAGCCTGATTAGTGTGTCGGCTGTCCTGTCTGTGTGCTCGGTTCCTGCAGCTGTGCTGGGTCAACATCCCCCGCCTTGCTCTGTTGCCATACATTGTTGTAGCCTGTGGCTTTCTTGCCCAGCCTTGGTGCCCCCCTGAGCCCCCGCCCACCCGCCCAGGGAATGTGGGCCCCCCATGGTGTTATTCTCCTTGGCATGCTGGACCATGGCTGGCTGTGCTTCAACAGGGCTCCCGGCCCCCATGGGGCTCCCCCATTCATGGTCCTACCACGAGACCATGGCCCTGTGTGACCTGTGGCATACCCCGACCGTGCAGTTGCTCCTGAGCTGCCCGAACAGCCTTTCAGGTACTTATTCGAGCCTGAGCTCTGGCCTTTGTTACTTCGACTATGAGGCGAGCGCCTGGGATTGCTGGCTGCATGCTGAGACGCTGGGGCTGGTTCCCTTTCCTGATGGGCGCATCCCAGAGATGAGGTGCTCGCATGTGGCATGGTCTGCGGCGGAGACCGTGTCTGCCCTGTCTGTGTGCAGCCTGGCCGCCTACACTGTCTGTCTGGCGGAGGGGGGCCCTGCCGTGACCGTGTCCTACTTTGCCTGTGATCACGGGGCCCGTAGGTACCAGCGCTCTCATGGGGCAGTGTATCACCGGCTGTTGGAGTTGGGTCAGCTTCTGTGGCCCCCCGCTGCTGACTGCTGCATGTCTGAGCCTTCCACAGAGGAGCTGTCAGCGCTGTCGGGTGTGTGGTCCCGTTCCGATGTGCCGCTGAGTCTCTCCATGCAGGATCCATTCGAGGTGTACTACCTGATTGCCCACCACATGTTCGTGCTGGGGTACCACTGGGGCATGCGTCATTGGCCCCACCTCATGCACCAGGTGGGGCACCTGGCCACTGGACCCTTTGTGGCCCCCAGCAGCTGGCTGTGAGTCCCCCTGTGCCTCCCGGGCACTGGTGGCTGGCCCCCGTGTGGGGTCCTGGCTCCGCCCTGCTGCCATGGTCTGCTGCCTGCTCCCTCCTTGATGTCCCGGCCATGCTGCTGTGCTGCCTGCTTCCCGGGGTGTTGCTGGCCCTGCCTGTGGCTCCAGGCTCCCTCTGTCCCCCCCCCCCGTCTGCCTCTGCACCTGGTGTTCCTCTCCATGGATGCCTTCTCCACCGTCCACCTCCGACTCCCTGACTGGCCCTCTGGCTCACCTGGGTGCTGCTGACTGTCCTCATCTGCCTGGACCGCTTCCTGTGCTGTGTGGGCTCCTGCTGTGCCTCTGGCTGGACCTCCTGGGGCCCCCCGTTCCGGGACTGCCTGTGTTGCTGTGGGGGTGCCTGTGTGGACTGCTCTGTGGTGGGGGTTCTGGTTGCTGGGGGTGCCTGTGTCCAGATCTGCCCATGTGCTGTTTCCCCCCTCCTTCCCTGTCCAGCGCCCCCCTCTCCCCCGTGCCCATTGTGCCGTGTGTGTGGTCTGTCCTGCTGTGTCGCCCCACCCCTTTTCCTTCCTTTCCCATGTGGGTGTGTGTGCGCCTGCCCGTGTGTTTGTGCTGTGTGTTCCACTGTGCCCTCGTTGTCTCTGTGCCTGTTGTGTGTGGTACCTCAGTGGCTCTTCTCCCTCTTCCCCCTCCTTTCCTGTTTCCCTTGTGTGGGCATTCCCTTTTGTCCCTTGTGGCGTCATTTGCCCTCAGCTGGCCATGTCTGTGTCCAGCCCCTCCCGGTGCCTTCTGGGTCTTTTGGCCACAGCCGGGAATCGGTGTCACGTCTGTTGCGCTGCCCCGGACTGTGATCTGGCGGCCCGATTCCCTGCCGTGGTCCCATTCCCATCATGTCTGTTCGGGGCTTTTATTGACCATGGGGGGTGGTTGATTGGTTCACCACTGCTGGGAATCCACTGCGGTGACTCCAGACCATGCGTCTGAAATCACCCTAAGGGTAATAACATACAGTGCCACTGTCAAAACTGATCTGGACTGGGAAGTAAAGCCACTTGCTTTCTGGTCAGGATCAGGTCTGGCCGTGGAACAAATATTCACATGGCCAGGCACAGGGGGAGGTGGGGAGCAGCATGAATGTGCAGCTGGCTGGCCCCACACTGTGTCCAACAGCCCCCCCCATGACAGGTAGCCATGACAACAAATTATGGCCACATGACAGCCTATCATGGGGGCCACTCCAGACCGGAAAGAGCAGGCTATGACACATGATAGCCCGCTTAGGACCGGTTGGGTGAGCCTTCTCTCAACTGTGTTGGTGGCTAGTCCAGGCTGTGACCCTGGAGGTCTCCCAGGTCACAACCCGGGCTACCTTCCAACACAGCTGGGAGAACCCTGGGACCAATATCTGGATGTCCCCCAACAAATGTAATGGTGGCCTGCAGGCTCAAGCAGCCCTAAGTGAGCCGCCATCACATTTGTTAACACCCTATGTGTCTGGTGTATTATTTTGCATATGTTCTTTATGATTTCGATTGAAAGCAGAATGAAGTTAGTGGGAGTCTTTCTAGTGATATCTCCTTCCCCTCTGCCCAAAGGAAAAATTTTGGTAAGATTATTAGATGTGCATTAGTTGATTACATTTTGAGCAAGGTAAAGATTTGTCATCCTAGAGGAAATTAGAGTAGAAAAAGAAGATCCTGACTACACCTAAGAAGAATATTTGTGGCACAAACTGTGGACTGAAAAATTCACCCACTTTGATTCAGATCTGACAAAGCAGATATTTGGTGTTGCTTCATGGATTTTGGTTTGGTTATTTCAATATTTTGCTTATTTTGGTTCAGTCATTTTTTATTTTGGCTACTTCATGTTGGTGCTATTGTGCATGCACAATAGGCAAAATGAGGTAGCCAAAGATGAAGTGGCAGAAAAAACTAAAATGAAATAACCAAATAAAAACAAAATAACTGAATAAGAAGTAATGCAAATATCCATTGTGGTTTCAGATATCATTTGGATATTCAGAGGGTTATCCAAAAATACAAATAATATCCACAAATTCAAACTCTACTATTAGTTTCAGCTCTAATAGAAGTCAATGGAAGCAGTAAACGGAAGCTCCATTCTTGACATCAGTAGGCCCAGGATTTCACCCTAAAGTTCAGCCCTCAAGGTGTTTAGCACTGGTACTTGCCCTTAGTTCTGGCTTGAGTTCCATTTCCCATTGAAGAGACTCAACATCAGTGTTAAGAGCTAGCACTATTATTACCCTTGAGGATCATACTGTAAGAGAACGTTTTGTTTCTTTGATGATAATCATAAACTCAGATCTCCAGTATGTCTTCTAAGATAACAAGACGTTTTATTGGTTATTTCACTGGAACAGACTTTTTTTTTTAAGTGATCTATATGTGTTACACTTACACCCTTAAATGGGTGAGAATTGGACCAAAACAATGGATTTCACTTGGCTCCCTTGCCTTTACGTAACTCACTAGTAAGAATCATGATCATTCTGGGCATACAAATGCCAGAGTTATGATGTGGACATTATCAATGAATTCCCAGTGGATTTTCTTTTACTCTTTTGTACATTTGACAATAAAATTACATAATTAGAATAATATTTGGATACTTTGGAGATATCTTTGGCCACAATAGGCCCATTTAAAATCAACAGCTAAATTTTCCAATAGTATTCCCCTGCAATTCCTCCTAACATAGTTTTTGTGTAGTCTCTAAATCACAAGGTTGTTTATCATAAATACCTTTTTCAATACAGTATAGTGGCTGTACTCTGTTTCCCCTGGAGGAGTGAGGAGCTTTGAGGACACACAAAATGAAACTTTGTTGTCAGCAGACTATGAAAATAGATTTCACAGTTTAAAGGGATCTGTTTTTGTTTTCTGTCTGCAGAGGTCTGATTCATTCATCAGTGACTCTTAAATCCAATGGCATCATTTATGCAGCTACTTATGAGAACCAGGATTCTAGTCATAACAAATCTACATTGGACTGTATCAGAGGAGCACGATGTAAGAGACAAGAGGCCTAGTCTCAATCCTGTGGAGAGGAATATAGTTTCTGTAACTCTTTTCACACTTCTCATTACTTGAGAAACCTCTGGCAAAAATAATGAACAGGCTGGACAGAGACCCACTCACAGGCAGTGTTTGAGGTCAAGGGAGGCATTTATGTTCTGTATCCCTCAGAACTCTCCAACACACTTGTCTCTCATCCAAAAACCTCTCTAATGTGGATAGAAAGCCTGTATCTCAAGGTGTCTGGATTAGGAGGTTTCTACTGCATTTGCCTTACTTGAGAAATAGTAAATACAGAGTGTGGAAACAGACATGTCAGCAACAAGGTGCCTCCCTTGCCCATTCCAGGGCAAGCAACTGCAACCACCACTCCCCAGGTCAGAAAGTGGCACAGAACAAATGTGTGTGTGACCCCTGATGGCTGGAGAGCCGTCCCACTGTCCCCATAGCCCAGGTAGGGCAGAGGTACCAAACATGGAGTGGCCAGCACCACCCCCACTTCACTCCCAGCACCCCACCCTTCACCATGATGTTCAGACATGGTGAACTGTGGGCAAAAGAAGCTGTAGCAGCCACTTCCACCCACCCTCCACAGTACTCCGGGAGGGCGGGGGCATAGGCTTGAGAAGTGGACCCTGGCATCCCTGCTGGCACACAGAGGTGCCAGCCAGCCATAGGGGGAACCAGTTGCCACCCATGGAAAGCCAGCTGTAGGGAGAAAAGCACAAACTCCATGGTGAGCACAGGAATAAAAGGGGGGAAGCAGAAGTGAGACATATGCAAGTAACCGCACGCAGCCCAAACAATCAGTCCCCCCACAGGCAGGCTGCCAGTCCAGTCCCTTCCAGACAGTGTAAACACGACGGGTTACAGATCACTCACGCTGGCAGTCCATAGGGCACAGTTTCAAGGGGGTCCTGGCAGCTGGGGGAGGGGGAACTCCACTCCTCCCACAGATCACTCTCACACAGTCAGTCCATAGTGGAAATGTTTAATGGGGTCCCAGCACTTGGGAAGGGGTTGGAAACCCTGCTCCCTCCATATACAACCCTCATTCATACATGCCCCTCACCAGCACATGCTTCACCACCATATAGTGGGGGTCAAAAGCATCCCCACGGGCCTGAGCAACCATGACCCGCAGCTGTGTCCGGATCTAATACACGTCAGCAAGCTCAGCTGCAGTGGATTCATCCTTCCAGTAGGTAGCCCTCCCTGCCTGCGAGGAGGTCCAGTTCCAACAGGACTAGGACTGGCAGGTACCCCCCTGTTTTTGAACAGAAACAGAATCCGCTGTGGTGGGTGGGACAATCTCATCTGGCTCCCTCTACTACCCCTCCCCCCCAAGAAAGAGACTCTCATCCCACATTGCCCTTAAGCTGCATCTGAGCATTGGCAAGAAGCACACTGCTGGTACCCCACCCCCCAAATCTGGGGTTGGAATCAGACTCTCACCTGTGCATGGACTGTCCCAGCTCTTAGCTAGGTGTGCAGTCAGTCAGGTGATGGAAGACTTGTGCCTTCACGCAGCATGTCACCATTTGAAAGACTCTGGTGCTGTGTCTGAAGGCACCATGATCATTTGATGGAGAACCATGGAGTGAGAACAGCTAACCTGCCCTCCAACTCCTCTTCACCACCACTGAGGCATGCAATAGAGATTGATCCAGAGAGTGAAAGCCATCTACCCTGCCTAGCACAAGGCCATCATCCACTACCTTGGACATCTCTGCAGGCTTCAGGCAAGGCTGCTGTGGTGCAGGAGATGGTGGGTGCCCTTATGGCTGGGCACCATCCCAGATCCGACAGTGACTCTCTGTGCTGATGGCAATGCAAGGAAAGCTGCTGCAGGGCACCTGCTTAGGGACTTTGCTGCAGCAATCCTCACCCTTCACTAGGCAATGCCCATCAAACTGTTTGCCTGGATCCTACCCAGGACAACGGAGAAATGGGCCATGGTCCTAGTCACATGGGGAGAAACAGAATGAGAGACCCATTTCCCGATGTCTTGCCACCTTCTCTTTGGAATTCTTCTGACATCCTCCATGCATGGCTGGAGAGTAGGGGTGTACATGTCATTTTCATTATTATGATAATGAAAATTGTCATTTTCATTATTGCTATTGCAATAACGAAAACAACAAAAATAATAATGAAAATAGAAATGAAAATGACATTTTGTTTTTGAAATAAAGGGGAAAAACTGAACAATGTATTTCCAGCTATAAATTTTATATTTCTTATTCAATTGTGATGGCATTTGGAGGGATTGTACTCCTCAATGGAGGACATTATGTGTACTAATTTCTGAAATGATTTGATAAAGGGAATTGATTTTAGAAGCAATTGAATGTTGTGATTTTAAGAAAAGCTCCATATGCATTCATGGCTACAACATCCTTATCTTCCATCCAATTTGCAGGGATGGGCGAACAGATCGCGGTTCGGGTTCGGCCGTTCGGTTTGGCTGCGTTCGGTTCGGTTGCATTCGGTTCGGCAGTTCGGTTCGTCGAGTTCGTCGAGTTCGGGTTTGGCTGTTTGGTTCGGCTGTTCTGTTCGGCTGTTCAGTTCGGCTGTTTGGTTTAGCCATTCGGCCATTTGGGAAATGTTGTTATGGGTGTTTTTTTGTTTTTTATATGGTTTTTTGGTTTTTTATTGGGTTTTATGTGGTTTTCTTTTGTTATTTATTTGTTTTTTGTTGTTTTTATATGGGTTGTTTTATTTATTTTTTAATCTAATATTATATCTATCTATCTACACTAAATCTAACTGCTATTAATTATTCTAAATGCTATGAACTAAATGGATTATCTAATAAGTACACAGACCTACTCCTGCAAACACTAAAACTAAATCACTAACGCTATCTCTATCACTAAGCTAACTCCTACAACTCTCTACTATCTATCTATCTATCTATCTATCTATCTATCTATCTATCTATCTATCTATCTATC
>QEPC01001423.1:2465562-2479511 GCA_003113815.1 Sphenodon punctatus | reverse complement strand
GGTGTTCGGTTTGTTCAGTATGTTCGCATTCAGGTTCATGTTCGTGTTCGAGTTCGGTCATCCGAACAGGCCGAGTTTGGGCTGAACTCCGAACTTCCGAACCGCGTTCGCCCATCCATACCGATTTGCATGACACCTATGAATATCATGTCACTCGACATGTTTAACACACCTGCCAATGCTCAGAAAGTTTGGATGAAGGGTCCCAATGATACAAGACATAAACTTGAAAATACATTTCCCTCTGTAACATTTGTATATTCCACCCTGTTTACACTATATTTGGCAGGAATGTATCACATACCTTCCCTCTCATCTCAGCCAAGCTACAGGACAATTATATAAAGGGACCCAATTTTATAAGCAATTTAAATTGTCCCCTTGAAGACCATTATTCCAATAAATAGCAGCACATGCAGTGTCAGTCAGAGGCAGGCACCTGGCATGGCATGGGGATGGAGGCTGTAGGAGGGAGGATGTGGAGCAACCCAAAAAGACTGAAAGACATATTCAGTGGCCAATTACTGCATGCTTCCAGCTTTACAGGACCAATGGGTGGTGGCATCAAGGCGGGTATAGGGGGGGGGTCGGGGACCCTCAGGCGGGCATAGAATGGACATAGCTGGGACTTTGGGGATAGCATCCCAGCAATCAGAAGACATAGTTTACACATCCAGGCTGGCCAGTTATCATCACGAACACATCCTGCAGCACTGTGACAGCAGACATAAGAGAATCTCTATTGACTCTCTCCTAAACAGATGCTTCTGACGTCCGAGTAAAAAGTGGGGGAGAGATTTTGGGAAGGTCACAGCACACTGAGCACAGAATAAGGATATTTGGTTGACATTTCTGCTGGCCAATTGGCGTCACAAACCGATCTTTTACCATAGTAACACGTAAGAGAATCCCTGGCATAGGCTCCTTCTCTGCATATGCTGTGTAGGCATATAAAATTGGAACCCTTTATCACATCTTTATGATATTTGGCAGAAATGATCCTGAAAGTGTGTGATACAGTCATGCCAAATTTCATGTACACTGGTTGGACTACACAGATGTTACAGTCAGACATACATTTATAAGTTAATTGCTTATACCACCAGGACCCTTTATCCACTCCTTCTGAAAGTTTGCAGAGATAGTAAATATGGGAAGGGGTATAAATGTGACAAGTTTCATCTACATTAAATGTGATTCAAAGAAGTTATACATAAGAATGTATATACAATTTTTGCAAAATAAATTAATTCAACTGATTATAAAATTGGATTCCTTTATCCAATCTTTTGGCATTTGGTACACATAATGCCATATATTGGAGGTATAAGCACACCATGGTTCAGACATATATAGTGAAAAACAAAAATGTTACAGCCAAAAATGTGTTTTCCATTGAAACTAATGGAAAACAAAACCGACAATTTGTTATTTATGAAAACGAAAATCACAGATTTAAATAACGAAAACAAAAGAATGAAAATGACATGGGCACCTGGTGCACAGACACCTCTACTGGAGAGGGAGCAGATGCCCATGAGGACCCCCCATCCCTGTGGAACAGCATATGGCCATCTCCATTTGGAGGCTCGCTGTCCTGGGCTTCTGCTGCTTTGTTGTTCAGGAGTTCAGCAGTGGAACATTCATTATGGGTGCCATCCTGCTCAGGTGCTGCGAGGCTATTGAGGCACTGCTGCTTGACAGTGTAGTGCAACTCATTGACTCAGAGCAGGTGATGAAAAGCTTTCAGGTGTGTGTGTGTGCGTGGGGGGGGATTCCCCAATTTCATCAGGGCAATTGATAGCACCGACATTGCTGTCATCTGCCCCTGCCACAGCCAACAACCAGTTGGGGGTATTACTCTGTGGTCCTGCAGGCAGCTGGGGACAACTGTGGCTGGTTCATAGATATGGTGGCCAGCTGCTCTGGCATGAGCGATGATGCCTACATCCTGTGGCAGTCCCCCTTCTTTAGGGTGGCCATCTCTCCCCTTTACCACCATTCAGGATGCTTGAAAACCTGAGCTGAATATTCATTACAAATTGTTGAGAGCATATCAGACTGTCAGCAGGGAAGGGCAGAGCTCCAATTACCTGACATGAATTTCCTTAACCCCTAAAAAACAATGCTGCCATTAGTCAGGCAAGGCAAAAGATGGAGCTGCCAGGATTAAAATGCTGAAAGGATGAGGAGGTTCAGAGAATATGTACACTCAGAATTCAGCTATAATTGAAATTAGATATGGCATATGAGTTATACGTGGTTAAATGCAACTGGCAAGTATAACCACTATGGGTGCAATCCTTTTGCCATTGGGTTCAATATTGCAACCTATGGGGCTGATTCTAAGCCCTGCACAGTGCGTCCAGCAGGGCTTGGAAGTCTTTTGAAACTCCGATGCCTCTGCATTTGGGGGATTATGGGGCTGCTGATTTTGCCTTGGTATCCTTTCTCCTGGCAGGGCACCTGATCTCCAGGTGCCTTCTGCTTCTGAACACACAGATGGTTCCCTTTAAGGGTTTCAGGTCTGCCTCATGGTGAGGGGCCATTGTGGCATGGCCACCCAATTGACTACACTGTCCTTTTCTCCCATGGCTCTGTGGCCCTAGTGGCCTTTGCCCTGTGGTGGAGCTGGGTGGTGCCAAACAGACATGAGGACCCTCATTTGCCCAGATTGGCATGGGTGGTCCGGGATGCATCTCCAACATTTTCCAGAGGACTCACCTAGTAGCAGCCGAATGCCACCCCAGGACATACACGGGCCCACATCTGGAGGTGACAGAACAAACATGTAGGTGGGTCCTGAGCCAAAACAGGTCAATGCGGGCTACTGTCATGTCTGTTTTCACCCATAGGAGCCGATCCTAAAGCCTCACACACATGCTCACGCTGTTTGTGCATGTGACATTGTTCTCAAAGTAGGGTGTGTGTGGGCTGTATGCACTGCACAGGGCTTAAAATCAGTCCCATGGGTTGCAATCCCAAACCCAATGTCAATGCGCTCTATGTGGGGCTACCCCTGGTGACAGCCCGGAGGCTGCAGCTGGTACAGAATGCGGTGGCCCGGCTCCTTATGGCGTCGGGTCACCAGGAGCACATTGCACCAGTGCTTTCTTTTCTGACCTGTCTGCCATGCCTATTTTCTTCCGGGCCTGATTCAAGGTGTTGGTTCTTACCTTTAAAGCCCTACATGGCCTCAGCTTGACCTATCTGCAGGACTACCTCACTCCCTGGGTCCTCGATCGGACCCTGCAGTCTGCTGGGGGTGCCTTCTTGGAGGTCCCCCGAGTAAATTGGGGGGGCACTATGGGGAGGGTGTTCTCGGTGGCCACACTTCGGTTGTTGAACTCCCTCCCAGAGGAGGCTCGCCTGGCCCTGGACCTGCTGACATTTCGTCAGGTTTGTAAAACCTGGCTGTTCCGCCAGGCATTTGGTGGAGGGAATGGATGAGGGAGGGAGGGATGGGTTGGGTTGGGTTGGGGGGGGGTTGAGGGTTAAGGTGGGGGGATGGTTGTTTTATGTTTATATTTTTATGGCTCCACCATGTTGTTTTATATTGCTATTTTATATGTTTTATATTTTTGTTTTAAATTGTAAGCCGCCCCGAGCTGCTCTGCAGAAGGGGCGGGGTATAAAATTGTAAAATAAATAAATAAATAAATAAAATAAAAAAGGATTGCACCCATAGTGGTTATACTTGTCAGTTGCATTTAAGTATGTATAACTCATATTCCGTTTCTAATTTCAATTATAGCTGCATTCTGAGTGTACATATTCTCTGAACCTCCTCATCCTTTCAGCATTCTAACCCTGGCAGCTGCATCTTTTGCCCTGCCTGACTAATGGCAGCATTGTTTTTTAGCGGTTAAGGAAATTCATGTCAGGTAATTGGAGCTCTGCCCTTCCCCGCTGACAGTCTGATATGCTCTCAACGATTTGTAATGAATATTCAGCTCAGGTTTGCAAGCATCCTGAATGATGGTAAAAACCAAAAAAAATGCTGACAGAAATGTACTTTGAGGTTATTTTTAGACTGAATCTGCTTGGACTTTTGATACCCCCTTAACAATGTGCCTACGCACACAACAAATATTATAAAAAAACCTGAAAACACTGAGACAGGAACTGTATCTTTCTTTTTGGTAAATTTCTTTCCTTCCTGAACTCTTTCTCCTGTTTGGTCTCTTTTTATTTTTTACATTTAATTAACACTCTACAATCATGTGATATGCAGGAGGTGGTGTTCTTGGAAAAGCAACACAGCTTGTGGCCCAGAAAAGCATTTATCTCTTCAGTGGAAAGGACGAGTGTTGTTATTTGGATAAAGCCTTTACCAGGGCTGGTTTTTCTATGACATTTTCTTTATTTATGTATGATATATCTTATAAAAGGATGTGCTTTCACATGCAGTAAATATACTCATGAACTTGTATATCATTAAAATTCTAAGAGTGCAATCCTCCACCATCAAAGTCAATGGCAAAACTCCCACTGACTTTAACGGTAGAGGAGTGTTCTGTCAATGTGGGCACAATCCCAAACCCCCATGCATGCCACTGTGTGTGCAAACTACATGCACTACAGGTGTGAGCGCGCTGCATCTACTGCATGCACCAGTCCGTGGGGCTTGGGATCGGCCCCACCTAAAGTATACTCTTATTTTAGTTATACATCCAATAGTTAGGGTAGATAGATTGTAAGTTCCCCCAGGCAGGGAAATCTTAATACAACTGTTCAGTGTCAGGCATATTGCTGATGCTGTATAAATAATAAATAAAATATGTATAGCAAAGTTAGCAATTGATGAAATTTAAATGTGTATATGTGCTAGCTATATTATTTTAAATAGCACACAAGAAGGTCAACTTTATAAGATTTTAATATTTTTTCATATATAATATATCTGAATAAATACTATATTTATTCAATGCTTTTAATGTAATTTATTAAATACAATGCATTTAAATAGAAAATATAGCAAGACTTATTTTTCCATCAGGGCCATTTCTGACTCATCAGACTATGGGCAAATGGACACTCAAAATATACAGTCATTCATACTTGGATATACATTTCAGAAACTAGTGGTGAGATGCAATCCAAGTCAAAAAATTACAAGGAGGAAAGGGGTAAATACAAACTATAGGAGAACGCAACATGTGCAAACTGCTGTCTCTTCAGCTGACAGTAGAGAGATATCTATCCTTTTAACTCACAACATCCTCCTGTAACATGGCACTATTGAAGCCCCAACATGGAAGTAATGTATTGCAGAAAAACTAGGCTCTTATGCCTTTAATGCTTTGTCTACATACAGTTTTGCAATAGATCAACTATTGTCCACTGGGTAGCATAGCCACATGTGGACTAGTCTAGCTCCCCCTTTGGTAACTTTTGATCTAACACGTGGTGAGTCAGGCCATGTTAAATGAGAGAGAGTCACCATATGATAAGCTTGCATTCCTCACAACACTAGTGGAAATGTGGAACACCTTGCTACCAACATGGCATGGCAACTCACCTGGTGACTTACTACATGTTTGTGTGGACCCAATCTAAGTCACTGCTCCTGTGACCCTTCTCTCTGCTACTAATTTTACCTGTTCATTAGGTTCCGGTATTTTAGCTCTCCCTAGTCAGGTCCTCATATATCCACTTACGGGTGATGGAAAACAAATGCAGTGGGATCTGCTTCAGTTGAACTTATATAATTTGAATCTTTGGCTTATTTATTTATTTATTTACTTACTTACTTACTTACTTACTTACTTATTATATTTTTACTCCACCCTTCTCGCCTAGGTGACTTGGAGCGAAACATAAAAACAATTACAACTATTACAATTTTATAAAATGTATTAAACCCCAGCTAATGCATAAAAGAAAAAAGAATAAATTCCCACCTCCCAACCAATCTAACCCATCTCCAACCCCCGCCAAACACCTGGCAGAAGAGCCAGGTCTTACAGTTCTGCCAGAAGGCAAGAAGGTTAGGCTGAGGCTAGCCGCCACCAGGAGGGAATTCCAGAGCAATGGCGCAGCCGCCGAGAACACCCTCCTGTCCGTCCGAACTTGCTGATAACGCAGGATGTCCAGGAGGGCGCCCCCAGATGACTGCAAGGACTGCTCAGGAGCCCAGGTGGTGAGGCAATCACTCAAATAAGCAGGGCCCAGGCCATGCAGGGCTTTATTGGTCAAAACCAGCACCTTAAATTGGTCTCGGAAGACAACAGGTAGCCAGTGCAGTGCTCAGAGCACAGGTGTTATGTGCTCGGTGCTCCCTGTGGCCCATCCCAGTTAAGTCAAAGAAATATGTGTGCTCCAGGTCTAACAAATGTATTGCTTCTTGAGTTGGATAAGGCTAATTTTGTACCTTGATAATTCAAATTGTAAAGGTGTATAGACACAGGTCTACACCTGTATGGGTGTATTATCTGTATACACCTGTACAGATAAATATATCAGCACCTTTGCCTGCATTAGTGATTCCTTGGCAGCATGTGGTTAAAATACAAACTCACAGTACAACACAGCAATACCTTCCTCCCCTGCCAGTACTACAAGCACTCCTATTCAGGCAAACAGCAGGGAACAGGAGCACTCTGCATTGCATTGCAGGCTTAGAGCTCAGTGTGGAGCTTGCTTGCAGGCAGACATAGCACTGCTGTTCCTTGCTATTCAGGTGAATAGCATCAGAAGGAACTGGCATACTGCATTCACTGCAAGCTTGGAGGGTACACTACAGTATTTTTTTAACCACCTGCCACTAAGAAAATTACTACTGTACTTAAATGTACTGATATTTAGTTGGGAGAATAAACTAGTGATTGAGTAAAACTTACTCTGATCCATTTATTTAACTCTGCATAAGTTGACTTTCTGGTAAGTTGAACTTTTATAGGTATCCCTCACAATCCAATTAATCAGGACTCCACTATGTACAAAAGACCCAATATGCAAAGGGGCCTGAAACACAACTCCTTTCGTATGCTATAAAAACACCTGCAGGACTCCAGGCTGGAGCCAGTGCAAAGCAGCCAAAATATTTAAACTTCAGCGTCAAGGTGCTAAACTGTGGATAGATTTCTGAGTGCTAAAAGGAGCCTGTACAGTCTGAACTGCAGAGAGCAGCAACACATTCACAGCAACATAACCTGGAAAACTTCCCTCCCCATGTGGTATTTTATCTCTCTTACATAAGAGAAAGCAAAACAGAGTCCCTTCTTTCCTGTATTGTGGAGCTCTACTCTGAAGGATCTCAAGAGAACCCTGATACATTGACCCCTTCTCCTCAAGGGTGAACAGTCAGAGTCCAGAAAAGGCTTTTCCTGAGAGCTGATTACAAATTTCAGACTTTATCTTTAAAAATATGATGAACAACAGGAAATGACCTTCAGAAGAGATCGTACAAGATGTGGTGGTGGGAAATATGAAATATGTATTTTCTTTCTATATGTATGGAGCTGTGAGAATGATATGTAATTGATTTAATTTATGATACACCTATTTAAACAGAACTGGGAGAAAATGCTTATCCAGGAAGTCAGTTCAATAGCCAGGTTTGCTTCACCTGAAAAGAAATGATATGGGAAGCCAGGCTGTCTTTTGTGGTCTGTCATGGAACTCCTAATTGTTAGAGGGAACCCCAGAGTCTAGCAAGAACACAGGAGAACTGCCACTGCATTGACAGATGGTTATCTTGACCTCTGACATTCATTTGAAGATGCCAGATGAATACTAATAAAATATTTAGATTATTCTGTCTAAGACTGTGGGTGTTAACAAACGTGACAGTTGCCTGCTGTGGCCCACCTGAATCCGCTGTGGCTTGCAGGCCACCATCACGTTTGTTAAGGGCCATTCAGATGTCTGACCTGGAATTTCTCTGGGTATGGTGGCAACTAGCCTACGCTGAGAGCCTGGGCTAGCAACAACTATGCCCGGGGAACAGCCTTCTTGACCAGGCAATACGTATGGAAGCCCGCTGTTCCCAGGCCGGTCTGGAGTGACCCTCATCATGAGTGGGGTGCAGCACAGGGCCGAGGCTGACTGACCGCACATTCATGCAGCTCCTCACCCCATTCCTGGACCCGACCACATTAACGTTTATTCTGCGATTGGACCCGATCCTGACCTGGAAGCAAGTGGCTTCCCAGTCCAGATCAGTTTGTGATGACAGTGCTGTATTCAAGATCTGCCAGTGCTGATCCCTGACGGGTTGCCCACCTTCACCTACGCTTTGCCCTGAAAAGGTGAGGCAGCATCAGGGAAGGGGTGGGAGAAAGGCTCTCCTTACCCTTTCTGGCATTATTAATCATAATTATTATTTAATTTATATTTCACCCTATCCCAAAAGTGGCTCAGGGAGACTTGCAACCGTTTAAAACAACATTCTTCAATAAAATCTATATAAAACATATTCCATTTCCAGACCACTCATCCCACCCACTCCCACTCCTCCATCTCTCACATGGAAGAGTCCCTCCTGCCAGCCTACTCCTCTCCCCCTCTCACAGAGGAGCTAAGTCTAGCCAAAAAATCTTCTTATCTTACCCACACTGGCCTCCCCATCGCTCATCTGGGGGAGCCTCATTGTAGCTGAGGCTCCCCCACACAAACCACATCCATTCCTCAAATTCATTCTTCCACTTTCCTCCCCTTCCACAATACAACCCAGTAAAATACAATATGAATAGCAGGAAATAGTCATGTAATAACAAGCATAGCAACATCTCCTCCAGAGCAACAAATCGTCATGGCCTGGGCCACACTGTGCACTTATTTAATTATTTATTTATTTATTTATTTATTTATCAATTTATATCTCGCTTCCTCCAGTCCTACGGCAGCTCAGGGTGGCTCACAAAACATTTAAAAATAAGTTTTAAAAAGCACAATATACAAAAGGGGTTACTAAAACATTGTAAAAACAAACAATAAAAGAGGTAAAAAACCACTGGCAGACAAACCCACCCCCTAACCTTACTCCCCTCCTCCCCAAAGGTCATGACAAACAGTCATGTCTTACAGGCCCGACGGAAGGCCAACAGGCTGGGAGTTAGGTGAGCTTCCTCTGGGAGCGAGTTCCATAGCTGTGGTGTGACCACCAAGAATGCCCTCTCCATCATTGCCCCCTGGTTCACCCGGGGGACCCCCAAGGAGGCACCCCCAGTAGATCACAGAGGTCACTCCAGGGCCTGGGGGCTGAGGTGGTCTCTCAGGTAGGAGGGGCCCAGACCATGTAGGACTTTAAAGGTCAAAACTAGCACCTTTAATCAGGCCCTGAACGCTATAGGCAGCCTGGGGGGTGAGGTGGTCTCTCAGGTAGGAGGGGCCCAGACCATGTAGGACTTTAAAGGTCAAAACTAGCACCTTGAATCAGGCCCTGAACGCTATAGGCAGCCAGTGCAGAGCCCAGAGCACTGGTGTAATGTGCTCCCTATGGTCCGTCCCCATCAGGAGGTGAGCCGTCACATTCGGCACGGCACCAGCTGTAGCTTCTGGGTCATCACCAAGGGCAGCTCCACATAGAGCACACTGCAGTAATCTAGCCTTGAGGTGATGATGCATTGATGAGGGTGGCCAGGTCAGAGTTTGAAACATATGACTAGATCCTACGCACAAGATGTAATTGATGAAAGGCTCCTTTTGCCACTGCCTCCACCTGACAATCCAGGCAGAGGCCAGGATCCAACAGGACCCCCAAACATCTCACCTGCGGGACCAGCAGAGGGCACATCCCCTCCACGAAGGGGGCCATCACCCCAGCTGCCCTACCCACCAAGATCACCTCCGCTTTATCAGGGTTCAGCTTCAGTCTGCTCAGCCTCATCCAGTCTCTCACTGCCAACTGACACTGGGAAAGCACCGAGACTGCAGGACCTGGGTTTGATGAAAAGGAGAGGTAAAGCTGGGTGTCATCAGCATACCGGTAGCAATGCACACCAAACCATCTCACAACCTCACTCAGGAGTTGCATATAGATGTTAAATAACAATGGAGAAAGAATTGAACCTTGCAGTACACCACAAACATGATCCTGGGGGGCAGATGTTTCTTCCCCCAGCACCACCCACTGGCTTCTCCCCGAGAACAATCGGAACCATCCTAAGACAGTCCCGTCCACCACCCCCAGGGTCCGACTCCATCTTGGAAGCAACCCATGAACTACCATATCAAATGCTGTCGAGAGATCCAATAGGACCAAAAGGGTTGAATGTCCTTGAGCCATCTCTTGGGGGAGGTAGTTTACCAGTGCAGTCTTGGTGCCATATCCTGGACAAAACCTGGAAGGGTCCAGAAACCGATGCTATCCAGATGGCCCTGGAGCAGCTGGGCCACCACCCATTCAATAACTTTCCCTAAAAAGGGAAAGTTAGAGACAGGCCAGTAGTTAGCAAGCGAGTCAACATCCAATGATGGTTTTTTGAGCAGGGGCTGCACCATCGCCTCCTTGAGGCAATCCGACACCCTGCCCTCCCAAAGGGAGGCACTGATCACTCCTGCCAGGACAGGCAAGGATCTAATTCACAAAAAGTGGCCCTGCCCCTAGCAGACATCAGAACCCCCTCGGGATCAGCTGGCGTCACTAAGAAACCAAGAATGGCCAGAGCCCTTCTGTACTGTGCCAGACAGCTTCCACTTCCAGGCAGTTTGATCCCTTTATGTATCAATATCTGAGGGGACAACTGATAACTCCAAATCTCAACCACCAGACTTCTCATTTATGGGAGAGGAATACAGCCTACAGACAGACAGCTCCTTCCCACCTGACCGCGCCCTCCTTGGAGCATCGTAATGTCACAACATTCTGCAGGGATCAGGCCCATATCAGAAAGATGTGGGAGAGTCTCTTTCTGATGTGACCCCGCCTGTAAACTGGGGTGGAAAACAAATCCCCAACTTATGCAGGCATCCCTAGATGACCTAGGGGAATTGTGGCTTCACATAGAGTCCAGAGAGGAAGCTAGAAAACCCAGACACTCCACATCAAACCCAGAAGGTAATAACCCTAAATGCTGGAGAGCACGTTCCTCTAAATTTCTTTGTTTATTGGCATCTGAGGGTGTCAGCGTTTCTCTGAATTCTTCCAAACTTAACTCATATGAAATACAAGGGTTTTTTCTTAATCAACAGAGCATGTATAGGACAGAGGCCCCAAACCACTTACTGTCAAGTAGTCCTTTTAAAATTAGAATGCTTTTCTTTATCCCTTTTGTCCCCCTTTCTTAGACCCCACAATGTTTTTTAATAGTGCTCCCTATCCCTATCCCTTCCGTTGGTCTTTTTCTTCGCCCCTTAGTAGAATATGAATCCAACAATGGGTGTTAGCAAATGTGATGGTGATGTGCTTTGGCCCACTGAGGCTTGCTTTGGTCTGCAAGCCACCATCATGTTTGTTTGTTTGTTTGTTTGTTTGTTTGTTTGTTTATTTATTCATTCAACTATTATCCTGCCCTTCCTTCAGAGGCTCAGGGCAGCTTACAGAAATATATAATATATTTAAACATAACATATAAAAACACATGTAAAAACAATTTAAAAGAAACCCTCCACAACACCCTCAAACCCTCTCCCTAACCCCTCCACCCCACCCTATTCCACCCTATCCTATCCCAGCCTGCCAAATGTCTGGTCAAACAAAAAGGTCTTCCATCACTTCTGAAAGCTAAGCAGGCTTAGGCAGATCTCCGGGGGGGAGGGGGGCGGAGTTTCCTAAATGTGGAACAGCCACCGAGAACACCTCTCTGCATGCCCTTGTTGTACGAACCCAATGTGCAGTTAGTACTCGCAAGAGGGCAACCTCAGAGGTCATGACAGAACATAGGGAAGTGGCGGTTTTTCAGATACCTGTGGCCCAATGCATTTAGGGCTTTATAGGTCAAAACCAGCACACTGAATTGTGCCCGGAGAGCTATTGGCAGCCAGTGCAGATTCTGGAGCACTGGTGTAATGTGCTCTTGGCGACTGACTCCCGACAGAAGGTGGGACACCATGCTCTACACCAAATGCAGCTTCCAAACAGTCATCAAGGGCAGCCCCATGTAGAGTGCATTGCAACAGTCTAGCCTCGAGATTACAAATCATGGATGATGGTGGCCAAGTCCATGTCTGATTTTTAAAAAAGGTTGCAGCCTTCTCACTAGATGAAGTTGGTGAAAAGCACTCCTGGCCACACACTGTAACCTGACCATCTAGGTGCAGCAATCGATCCAAGAGCACCCCAAGGATGCAAAGCTGAGTGACCAAAGGAGGTTGGACCCCATCAATAAGAGGGGTCCTTATGTCCCCCAGGTCACACATCTAGCCAACCATTATATCACCTCAGTCTTATCTGCATTCAACTTCAATCGGCTCACCAGCATCCAGCCCCCAATGACAGCCAGGCACCTGGTAAGCACCTTGTTGCACTGCCAGGCTTTGGCCCAGGATTGCTCCCAGGTGTGTCAGTGGCGAGCCTGGGCTGTAATCCTGGAGACCTCTGGGATCACAGCCCAGGCCTGACCCCTACATAGGGTGGGGGGAGAGGCGCTGGGTACAGTGTGGGGGTGGGCAGTCACACATTCGTGCATCTCCCTGTCCTCCCACTTTTGTTGTGCCACCCGACCTGGTCCAGACCGTGTCAGTAGCAGCTTCCTGACCAGGGTTAGGTCATAACAGCAGTGCTCCACCATCATGTTTGTTAACACCCAACATTTCACTTTATGTCAAATTTTCCACTCCAAAAAGTTTACGCAGCTTCGTAATTAGGTAGTTTGAGTTCATCCATCCTACTTATTATGTTAATATTAACTGTGTTTCAGCAAGTCATGGGAAAACTTCTGATGTAAGTGCAAAGCCTGCTTTATAAATCACAGATAATGGAGATGAAAGCTTCTAGTAGGGTCTCCTGGGGTAGAATGATTACGGTGATAAAGTATCATTGTTGCAAGAAAGATTGTGTAATAATAAGTTGATGTGTTTCTGTATTGTAACTGTAACCCAAACATGAATACCAAGGTGCATTCTGTGCATTAGGGATGGGCGAACAGAACCAAGTTTGGAAATCCGGTTAGGTTCAGTTCGGAAATTTGGTTCGGCAGTTCGGTTCGGTCAACCGAACTATTCGAGTTCGGTCCGAACTCCGAACTTCCGAACAAAGTTAGGAAATTCAAACCCCATTGAACTAAATGGAATATTATCTTTTAGGGATGGGCGAACAGAGCCGAGTTTGGAAATTTAGTTCTGTTCGGTTCAGTTCGAAAATCGAGTTCAGTTCGGAAGTTCGGTTCGATCGACCGAACTGGTCGAGTTCGGTCCGAACTTCCGAACCGCATTCACCCATGTGCATTAATAATGTGTGCGTAGGTAATACATTTTCTAGGCAAGGTATTGCTTTTGCAAGTTGATTGGGATGAACTTATAGTACTTGTATAGTTATACAGTATTCCTAACTAAATAACAAATATGATGCCTTAGAGTTTCCACACAGAGTTGTAAGGATGGCAAGGTGAGTGAGGCAGCCTCCTCAGGCAGAAGCCTAATGGGGTGCAAATAGGACTGTTAGAGCTAGGACTTGAGCCAGTGCACGTGAGGCTCTGTGACAGTGTCTAAGAGTAAAAAACAACATGAAGGTAGAAGGCGGCTACCCAGGAAAAGGGAGAAACTGCCTGGAGGGTAAGGGTGTTGGGGAACCTCAAGGCTGCGACCAAGGACAGTGGGATTCCACCATACAGTACCAGCCACTGTGATGTCCGAGGTCTCCAGGGAAAAGATTTCAGATGTCATCCTTATGCCACGGATTGGCACCTGTGAGTGCATAAATACCTTAGGGACCGCCTCGCCCTTCGCGCCCCGGAACGGCTCCTGCGGTCTGCCGGGGGTGCCCTCCTGGAGGTCCCCCGTGTTAAGCGGGGGGCCACGATGGAGCGAGCATTCTCGGTGGTAGGGCCGCGGCTGTGGAACTCCCT
>QEPC01001423.1:2446113-2465456 GCA_003113815.1 Sphenodon punctatus | reverse complement strand
GGGGGGGTGATTTTAATCCCCCGCCCATTTATCTATTTATTATTGTTTTCTAGCCCTGTTTTATTGATGTATTTTATATTTATATTTTAAGTAATTTTAATTGTTTTTATTACTGTTGTTAGCCGCCCCGAGCTGCATTGCAGGAGGGGGCGGGATATAAATTTGTAAAATAAATAATAAACCGAGTGCTGGGCATTGCCCCATCCGGGAGTGGAAAATCTGTGGGGACCAGAGCTCCCTGGTACATCTGGTGAGCAAGGATCAGACTGTAGTCTGTTTTCTCTAATCCACATCTATGTATGGTTTATAAAACAGTTCATTTTCCTCCTTAAGCTGCCTTTTTGCCACTCTTCCTCAACTCTTTATTGGCTACTTGGCTCCATGTAAGGAGCCCTGGCACCTATGAGGGATGAGGTAATATGGGGTGAGGTAATATGATTTCTTGTTTCCAGTCCTTGTCTCTGCTCTTACCCTGAACCTCCTTGGCCTCTGCCTTCATTCCAGCTTGTCCTTTCCCTTGCTTCTACCTCGGTGACCCTGGGTCTGCATCTGACCTGATATGGACTCTTTCTACTTCTGAATCTAACCTGGATCCAGTCCTGTTCCTTGACCCACTTCCAGCTGTCTGCCTGCATCTCCAACAGTGGGTCTACTCCTGACAAGGCTATTTGGACTGTAGCAGTGTCATAACATGCATCTGCAATCGTAGAGCCTTAGGCCAGCCCACTGCAGTTTATTCTGGGTGGTAGCAACCACCATGTTGGGAGGGACACCACAAGAGTTCTGCCACTCCATACCATCAGCCCAGGACTGAATCTGTTGTCACTTGCCATCCACAACCTTCCTACCTCTTCATCTGAGCCCATTCAAGGAGAAGAGATGTCCTTCCCAGCATAGGAAAAATCTATTGCAGCAATCTTTCCCTGCACTTCATTGGGTGTTTTTTCAGACAGCCACAGGACTCCCAATCCCAGAGCTGCTCCAGGGGTGTACCCCATGTCTGCCTGCTCCCAGCCCTGCCGGGGTCTGGATCAGACAGACCCAGTGGGTTCCCTTGCCCATGGTCTGCCTGCATGGTGCCCCCTCTCCCACACACCATAGAGAGTGTCAGCAACACTATGGTGTTCCCAAGGACAATGGCCAGTGGGAAGAAGAGCAGTAGTGTGGGTTCACATTAGATGGACCGCTGCTTCGCTTCAGGCCAATACCCTGGCTTTGGCCAGTCCGCTCTGCCCGTGACACTCCAGGATATTCCAGAGCACCACTGGTGGGGCTGTCCTGGAGCAGGCACAGCCTGCTCTGCCTGCCTGCACTTCTGGCAGAGCACCTTTAGATGGATGGGCCACCCATTGTGAAGTCCATCTAAAAACGTCCAACATCTCCTCCTTCCTCATTCCAGATGGTAAGCAATATGGGGCAAGGAATTATTTGTGTATCTAGCTTCTTATTTGGGACCTTCATAAAGAAACAGCACATTCAAGGGTTATTTAGAGCTAGTGCCATACAACCTCCTTACTGGACCCTGTCTAGTCTAGATCCTTTCTTATTCTGGACATGTCTTCTGTCCTGTGGCCTTCACCTCTTGAACCCACTGTAGTGTTGTTACTGTAGAGCACCCCGGCGCTTTCGCCAATCAATTCTTCTCTTATCATGAGAAAGAACACAGTCCCTGTGGTGCCGGGAGAGAGGGGAGGATTCTTACCATATTTAAAGAATTTGAAATTGAACATGTGCTTAGAATCATAGAAGTGAAAGGGACTGTGAGAGTCATCAAGTCCAGCTCTTTACATGGTGCAGACTTTGCTAAACTTAGAAGATCCCAGACCTATGCTCATCCAGCCTCTTCCTGAAAACCTCCAATGATGGGGAATTCACAACTTCTCTAGTTGGCCTGTCCCATTGCCTGGCAATCCTTAGGAATTGTTCACTATAAATCTCCCTTTTTGCAGCTTACACCCATTGCCTCTTGTTCTGCCCTCCACAGCACATGAGAACTAATGGAAAATTGCCTAGAAATTGTACATGTATGTATGAGAAGGGGAAAATGCAGGGTTTGGCCATTACACACACTTCCTTTAGGAGATCAGATCCCTGCTTTCAGCAGTATATCAGCGTTTGACCAAGAAATCTAATCCTCTGTAAGTGACTTCTAGTCTAAATGGAGAGAAAGTAAGGTTGTTGTGCTGGTCCCAAATATAGGCAATAAAAACAAAATTGTACAACAATATTGGACCAACTCCAGTTGGTGGAGGTATTCAAGCTTTTGAACCTTACGGGATACTTTATCAGCCAAGTCAGGAATTAGAACCAGAGAGTGAGCAAAACAGTGAGGTGCGGTGATTGGAAACAATGACAAAGGGAGGGGAACGGAGAAGGTGAGAACAAGCCCCAGGTGGAAGGTCCGCAATTCAAAAGGGTGTAATACAACGAAGTGGGAAGAGTAAGAGCTGCTGATAGTAAGTAAACTAAATGTATTATCTTTCTAAATGGAGACAGTTAGTGGAACAGACACAGGGTGTTTTCAGACCTGACGGTTACTGGCTTTAGCATGCTTTGGCACATTTTACTCTGTGGGCCACCGTCATGTTAGAAAACACCTATCAGATATTAGCACGGGATGGATTCTGACCATGGTGGTGGCGGCTAGGGCAGGCTGTGACTTGGGGAAGTCCTGAGTCGCAACCTAGGTTAGCCACAACTACGGTCAGAATCCTGCTGCCCAACAAGGAGAAAAGTGGACTTTCACATTGGAAAGCCTGCTTTAACTCATCATGGTATGGAGTGGCTGGGGGTCTGGGCACCATGGCAGCCATCACTGGCTGTCATAGCCTCCCATCAGAGAGAGGGATGGGCTGTTGCATGCAGTGTGCGGACTGGGATGAGCGGACACATGTCCACTCGGCTCCCTGCTCTCCCCGGAAGCCAGGCCCCCATCACATTAGTTTGGGGGCCTGGCTGGATCCCAGCTGCAGTGCCGGTCCCACTCCAGACCAGATAAGTCTGTGGCGGCGCTTCGGTAGCATCACATTAGAAAACACCCATAGAGCTTCAGAATTGAATGACTGTAAAGTTACCAGCAAGCTTTCAAAATCTACACACCTTGAACTTCCATCCTTCTTAATATCTTGGATGATTGCCATATCAGATTCTCTCTTATCTATTCCAGTTGAGAATCCTTGACATTGAAACTGATTCCATTAACAAAGCTATTCCATGCCTACACTGCTCTTATCAACAGAGGACCAGGCAGTGAAGCTCACTTAGTCAGTCAAAAAAGAGTCAGACTTCCTATAACTTTTTAGGCAGATAAAAGTTACTCTATCCACCCTAGTAAGACAACAATTTCTCCTAAGCACTGCTTGTCCCTTTGCTCCTGTACCTGTGGAAATATATGTAGTGACAGTAACTTTTCATTTCAGATGCAAGTTAAGGTGGACAATAAAACCAGGCTTGGAATCAAAGCTAATTACAGTTATGCCTGGTGGACTGGCTTGCCAAGGAGCTTATATCTTCTGCTTTTTTTTTAAAAAAAAAAAAGCATGCTGCAAGCTAAAATATAGTCTGCGCATTCACAGGTCAGGAGCACATTAAAAGCAAATTAAAAATCTATTTGCCTATTTTAAAATTAACAAAGTATAAAGTGTATCAACAGTTTACAATGGGTAAAAACAGACTTGACCTTGGCCCGCTGTGGCCCGCTTTGACCCTCTGTGGTGCACTGGCAGGATCCACATGGACATGTGTGCAGGCACCATCAAATGTTGGCTTGGGATTGCCCCGGGCCATGCTGGTGGCTAGTAAATCTCGAAGGTTACAGCCTGGGTTATGGTCCACTCAACTGGGCCACAGCAGGCTAGCATGTCTATTGTGCCCTGGCAAATCCAGTCTGGGCCAGAGCATCCATCATTGCTGTGCCTCATTGGCCACCATGGCTGTCTGTCATGGCAGGGGGTGGGGTGCTGGGATCACTGTGCGAGCTGTGGAATGGCTCCCTGGCCACGGGCATGTCAGTTCAGTGCCNCTTCCTCATTCCAGATGGTAAGCAATATGGGGCAAGGAATTATTTGTGTATCTAGCTTCTTATTTGGGACCTTCATAAAGAAACAGCACATTCAAGGGTTATTTAGAGCTAGTGCCATACAACCTCCTTACTGGACCCTGTCTAGTCTAGATCCTTTCTTATTCTGGACATGTCTTCTGTCCTGTGGCCTTCACCTCTTGAACCCACTGTAGTGTTGTTACTGTAGAGCACCCCGGCGCTTTTGCCAATCAATTCTTCTCTTATCACGAGAAAGAACACAGTCCCTGTGGTGCCGGGAGAGAGGGGAGGATTCTTACCATATTTAAAGAATTTGAAATTGAACATGTGCTTAGAATCATAGAAGTGAAAGGGACTGTGAGAGTCATCAAGTCCAGCTCTTTACATGGTGCAGACTTTGCTAAACTTAGAAGATCCCAGACCTATGCTCATCCAGCCTCTTCCTGAAAACCTCCAATGATGGGGAATTCACAACTTCTCTAGTTGGCCTGTCCCATTGCCTGGCAATCCTTAGGAATTGTTCACTATAAATCTCCCTTTTTGCAGCTTACACCCATTGCCTCTTGTTCTGCCCTCCACAGCACATGAGAACTAATGGAAAATTGCCTAGAAATTGTACATGTATGTATGAGAAGGGGAAAATGCAGGGTTTGGCCATTACACACACTTCCTTTAGGAGATCAGATCCCTGCTTTCAGCAGTATATCAGCGTTTGACCAAGAAATCTAATCCTCTGTAAGTGACTTCTAGTCTAAATGGAGAGAAAGTAAGGTTGTTGTGCTGGTCCCAAATATAGGCAATAAAAACAAAATTGTACAACAATATTGGACCAACTCCAGTTGGTGGAGGTATTCAAGCTTTTGAACCTTACGGGATACTTTATCAGCCAAGTCAGGAATTAGAACCAGAGAGTGAGCAAAACAGTGAGGTGCGGTGATTGGAAACAATGACAAAGGGAGGGGAACGGAGAAGGTGAGAACAAGCCCCGGGTGGAAGGTCCGCAATTCAAAAGGGTGTAATACAACAAAGTGGAAAGAGCAAGAGCTGCTGATAGTAAGTAAACTAAACGTATTATCTTTCTAAATGGAGACAGTTAGTGGAACAGACACAGGGTGTTTTCAGACCTGACCGTTACTGGCTTTAGCATGCTTTGGCACATTTTACTCTGTGGGCCACCGTCATGTTAGAAAACACCTACCAGATATTAGCACAGGATGGATTCTGACCATGGTGGTGGCGGCTAGGGCAGGCTGTGACTTGGAGAAGTCCTGAGTCGCAGCCTAGGTTAGCCACAACTACGGTCAGAATCCTGCTGCCCAACAAGGAGAAAAGTGGACTTTCACATTGGAAAGCCTGCTTTAACTCATCATGGTATGGAGTGGCTGGGGGTCTGGGCACCATGGCAGCCGTCACTGGCTGTCGTAGCCTCCCATCAGAGAGAGGGATGGGCTGTTGCATGCAGTGTGCGGACTGGGATGAGCGGACACATGTCCACTCGGCTCCCTGCTCTCCCCGGAAGCCAGGCCCCCATCACATTAGTTTGGGGGCCTGGCTGGATCCCAGCTGCAGTGCCGGTCCCACTCCAGACCAGATAAGTCTGTGGCGGCGCTTCGGTAGCATCACATTAGAAAACACCCATAGAGCTTCAGAATTGAATGACTGTAAAGTTACCAGCAAGCTTTCAAAATCTACACACCTTGAACTTCCATCCTTCTTAATATCTTGGATGATTTCCATATCAGATTCTCTCTTATCTATTCCAGTTGAGAATCCTTGACATTGAAACTGATTCCATTAACAAAGCTATTCCATGCCTACACTGCTCTTATCAACAGAGGACCAGGCAGTGAAGCTCACTTAGTCAGTCAAAAAAGAGTCAGACTTCCTATAACTTTTTAGGCAGATAAAAGTTACTCTATCCACCATAGTAAGACAACAATTTCTCCTAAGCACTGCTTGTCCCTTTGCTCCTGTACCTGTGGAAATATATGTAGTGACAGTAACTTTTAATTTCAGATGCAAGTTAAGGTGGACAATAAAACCAGGCTTGGAATCAAAGCTAATTACAGTTATGCCTGGTGGACTGGCTTGCCAAGGAGCTTATATCTTCTGCTTTTTTTTTAAAAAAAAAAAAGCATGCTGCAAGCTAAAATATAGTCTGCGCATTCACAGGTCAGGAGCACATTAAAAGCAAATTAAAAATCTATTTGCCTATTTTAAAATTAACAAAGTATAAAGTGTATCAACAGTTTACAATGGGTAAAAACAGACTTGACCTTGGCCCGCTGTGGCCCGCTTTGACCCTCTGTGGTGCACTGGCAGGATCCACATGGACATGTGTGCAGGCACCATCAAATGTTGGCTTGGGATTGCCCCGGGCCATGCTGGTGGCTAGTGAATCTCGAAGGTTACAGCCTGGGTTATGTTCCACTCAACTGGGCCACAGCAGGCTAGCATGTCTATTGTGCCCTGGCAAATCCAGTCTGGGCCAGAGCATCCATCATTGCTGTGCCTCATTGGCCACCATGGCTGTCTGTCATGGCAGGGGGTGGGGTGCTGGGATCACTGTGCGAGCTGTGGAATGGCTCCCTGGCCACGGGCATGTCAGTTCAGTGCCCCGACCTGACCCGGGCTGGGTCACCTGCTGCTTTCTGTCCTGGGACGGCCTGGGGAGTGGTCCCACAAGTTGCACATCTATTTTTACCCTATATTGAAGACATCAGTGCTTCTAGAGATTCTTATGCCACTGATGTTTTCTAAAAGTTATTCTGTATTTATTATGGTTGCACACACAGTTGGCAGACACAAATTATGTGTGTATAATGTATATACTCAAAGGAGCTTTGTGATGGGACAGCCTTGCAGGGGGCTCTAAGCCCCTCCCCTTTCTCTCCATCTCCTCTGCCAAAACCCTTGTTCATGCCATGGTCATCTCTCGCCTTGACTACTGTAACCTCCTCCTTACTGGCCTCCCCCGCTCTCACCTGTCCCTCCTTATCTCCATCCAAAACTCCGCTGCTAGGGTCATCCACTCAGCCCGTCGCTTCGACCATGTACAGCCTCTCCTCTCCTCGTTTCACTGGCTCCCCCTTCCACAACGCATCCTTCACAAACTCCTGGTGCTCACTTACAAATCCCTTTACAACCTGGCTCCCCCTTACCTCTCCGCCCTAGTCTCCTTACACACTCCTGCATGCACTCTCTGCTCCTCTTCTGCCCCATCCCTCACTCTTCCTCATCTCCCCTGCTCCCCTAACCACCTTCGTCCCTTCTCCCTTGCTGCCCCCCATGCCTGGAACTCCCTCCCTGCCCACATCCACTTGCCCCCTCCCTTCATACCTTCAAATCCCTCCTCAAAACCCACCTCTTCCTCGCCGCCTTTCCCGACGCCTGTTAGAACTTTCCTTCAATATTTACTGTCTGCCCTCCCCGCAGACTCCTGCCTAACCACAACCAAGCCAAGCACGTGCACCTGAGACTTCGCATCCGCTTGAATGTTATTTATCCCTTGTCTCTCCCTATGTCCCCTCTCCTTGTCTCCCCCTCCGTTTCTATTAGATTGTAAGCCATAGGCAGGGACCGCATCTATCTCATTGTTCTGCAAAGCGCCAGGTACATAGCTGGTGCTAATCAAATGCTAATAATAATAATAAGAAGAAGAATAACAACACAGGTTTTCAACTTAAGGAGGAAAATGAACTGTTTTATAAAGCATATATAGATAGGAGTGTGATTAGAGAAAACAGAATCCAGTATGATCCTTGCTCGCTAGATGTACCAGGGAGCTCTGGTCACCATAGTCTTTCCACTCCCAGATGGAGCAATGTCCAGCACCCAGTTTATGTACTCACAGGTGCCAATCCGTGACATAAGGATGACATTTTTTCACTTTTTCCCCTAGAGACCTCGGAGTTCACAGTGGCTGGTGTTGTACAGTGGAACCTCGCTGTCCTCGGTCACAGCCTTGTAGTTCCCCAACATGCTTACCCTCAGGGCAGTTTCTCCTTTTTCCTGGGTAGTCTTCTTTCTATCTTCCCTGTGTACACCACACTCCACAACCAGTTTCCTGAGGCAGCTCAGTAACTCACATCTTCTCTCTCCCCTCCTGGTCCCAACTGAACTCCTCGCTTGAACCCTTCTCCCAACATTCCATTCCAAGGCCCAGCATGAGCCAACCTTCCCCTTGGTCTTGCAGCATGATTCAGACTCTTGTCACATTTCTCTTAGGAGTGTGCACCAGGGCCCCATGGTGTTTTTCGTTATCATTTTTCATTATTAAAATGTGTCATTTTTGTTTTTGTTAATAACAAAATGTCATTTTTTGTTTTTGTTATCATTATTGGTATCGGTATCGATTTCAAACAAATATTTTGTTTTTGGTATTGTTATTGGTATAAAAACAATATCTAGTTTTATATATATATATATATATATATATATATATATAATACACACACACATATAACACAATATTAAAAGCAACTGAACAGGACTACAGACAAGTGTACTCTGAATCCTACAAGGATACTATCAATCACTAGTAATTAAATATGTCAAAAAGTGAATGGCCAAACAGAGGTAAATTAAATCTTTTAGTTAAACATTTTAGGGATGTGTGAACAGAACCGAGTTCAGAAATTCAGTTTGGTTTGAAAATCTAGTTTGGTTCAAAAGTTCGGTTCGGTCGACCAAACTATTCGAGTTCAGTCGAATTCCAAACTTCCGAACCAAGTTCGTATGTTCAAAACCAGATTTTTGGGCCTTCCAAACTGGTTCGGATTCGACTGAACAGTTCAATCGAATTTGAGTTTGGTTTGAAAGTTCGGTTCAGTCGACTGAAGTATTAGAGTTCAGTCCAAATTCCGAACTTCCGAACCGCGTTTGCACATCCCTAAAACATTTCAGCTTCCGCCTTCTTCAGAAACCAGTTGGATTTAAAGTGTATGCTGCTGGGAGTCAAAGTAACAGAGTGTAGAGTGTTGAGGGAAGATGAATTCCAAGGCAGGTGATGCTGAAAGGGAGGGGTGAGTACTAAAGACGAGGAACATTTTAGGTGTTGACTTCTAGAGTCCTCGGGGTGTAAGGGTACAAAGTCTGTATATCCAAAAGTTCTCCCTTTCTTCTAGAGACCGTTGTATTGGTGGATTCTCTATGGGGAATATTACCAAGTCTGGAAGGCTGTAGCTATCAGAATTTAAATGTTTAGAAATGAGTTGTTCTAGCGCCTTCATGATGATAGTCGATTTGTGGTTTCTAAAGCATGTGCGAAGATTAGTAGTTGTCTTTCCAACATATTGAATGTGGCATCCAAGGTGTTTGAATTCAATAACATATATTTATTTATTTTATTTATTTATATTTCTTAGCCACCCCCTCATGCCCATGGCATCTCGGGGCAGCTTACAACATAAAAAATAACAATGATTTAAAACAGCAATTAAACACAAATATTAAAACATCTAAAACTCCTTCTAAGAAAAAACACCCCTCCAAAATTTTAATCCAACCCGCCCTCTCCTCCTCCAAAGGCCTGGAAGAACAGTCAGGTTTTGCAGGACCGGCGGAAAGCCAACAAACTTGGGGCCAGATGGGCTTCCTCCAGGAGGGAGTTCCATAGTTGCAACATGGCCACCGAGAATGCCCTCTCCATTGTGGCCCCCTGTTTTACACGGGGGACCTCCAAGAAGATGCCCCCAGCAGACCGAAGGGGTCATTCTGGGGCATGGAGGGTGAGGTGGTCCCTGAGGTATGAAGAGTCAAGACCATGTAGGGCTTTATAGGCCAGAACCAGCACCTTGAATCTGGCTTGGTATGCTGTATGCAGCCAGTGCAGGGCGCTGAGCACAGGAATAATATGCTCCCATCAGCTCATCCCTGTAAGGAAATGAGCCACTGCATTCTGCACCAGCTGATGTGACAGCAGCTGTTACCTCGCCGTGATTCCATTCTGCCATTTCGGAATTGCCCACGCCACACCGCAGCTTTTCTGCGGACATTCCGCTAATTCTGCCGGCATTCTGCAAATTGCAGAATTGCAGAAAAATTGTGGAAACTGTCAGAAAACTGCTGTTCCACTATTTTGTAGTGATGGCGGAAGTAGCAAAAATGTCATGTTTCCGCTATTTTGCGAAGCCTGTGGAAGTAGCGGAATGAAATTAGCGGAACTGCAGAAGTAGCGGAATGAAACTAGCGGAATGAAAGCCTCTGCCACGCCGTACCACTAATTGCGGAAACGCTATGCTGCAACATTCCGCTACAGCCCTAATGTACACCGTAGCCTCCGAACCAGCGTCAAGGGAAGCCAAGCCCCACGTAAAGCGCATTGCAGTAGTCCAAACTCGAGGTGATGAAGGCATGGATGAGGGTGGCCAGGTTGGGTCTGGAAATATATGGATGTCGCCTCCGCACCAGATACAGCTGGCAGAAGGCAGCTTTAGCCACTGTCTCCACCTGCTGATCCAGATGGAGATCTGAATCCAACAATACTCCCAGTCAGACTCCGAACCTGATGGGCTACAGGAGGGCAGCCCCCCTCTACAAGGGGGGCCAACACCTCCTTCACCCTACCCACCACCATCACCTCCGTCTTGTCAGGATTGAGCTTCAGTCTGCTTTGCTGCAAGCAATCCACCACGGCCTCCAAATGTTGGGACAGTACTGAGACGGCAGGACCTGGGTTGGATGAAAAGGAGAGGTAAAGCTGGGTGTCATCAGCATATTGGTGGCAACACAAACACCAAACCCTCTCATGATCTCCCCCAAGGGATGCATATATACATTAAACAATAATGGGGACAGAATGGAACCTTGCGGAACGTCACATTCCAGGGCCCGGGAGCTGGAAGATTCAAGCCCCAGGACAACCCGCTGGCTTCTCCCCGAGAGGAATGAGCAGAACCATCCAAGGACAGTCCCGTCCAGACCCCCCAGGGCTCACAACTGTCTCAACAGCAACTCATGGTCCACTGTATCAAAAGCAGTCAAGAGATCTAGCAGGATCAGAAGTGTCAAACATCCTGCGTCCATCTCCTGGCGGAGATCGGCCACCAAGGCCACCAAGGTCGTCTCTGTGCCATAGCCAGGGCAGAACCCTGATTGAAATGGGTCAAGGAAACCGATGCTCTCAAGATGCACCTGGAGCTGCAGTGCCACTGCCCATTCAATAAGCTTCCCTAAAAAGGGAAGGTTAGAGACAGGTCGATAGATGGCGAGTGCGCCCACATCCAAAGATGGCTTCTTCAGCAGGGGGCGCACCACAGCCTCCTTGAGACTGGGGGGGGAATCTCCCCTGCTGAAGGGATGCGTTGATTACCCTCGCCAGCACTGTCCCCAATGTCTCCCTGGAGGCTTTTACCAACCAGGATGGGCATGGGTCTAATTCACAACTGGTGGCTCTAACAGACCCCAAACATCCAAAGAATCGGTTGGCGTCACTTCCCAAAACTCATCCCAAGAAAATGGACCAGACGGGACCTCCATCACCTCATGCTCCACCTCTACTGCCTCTAATCCAGTGTCGAGGTTGCTCTGGATCCGAGCGATCTTGTCTGCAAAGTAGATGGAGAACTCCTCACAGCGGGCCTGGGACAAGTAGCTGGAGGTAGTTGGATTTACAGGTGTTGTTCTGTTTAATAAAGTAGGTCTTCCCGGTTACACTGCCTTTAAAGGTTGCAGTCTCTCTCATGTATGTGCAGGTGATGCACTGACTGGAATTAAAATGGTGTGATCCTGGATTGTGTGTAGTTAGTTTAATTTGGGCTCTTACTAGCAATTTGCATAGGTTGGGAAGTTGATGGAAGGCGATAAGAGTAGGTTTGTTATGCTAATAGACGTAGCCAGATATGGTGAGTTCGCACCCAAGGGATAGCTTTCCTTAATAGCCAGACTGAAAATTAGGAAATGCCTGGTGGAAGTCAACCACAAAAGGGATGTATGTTGTTGTTTAGTATTTTCACTCATATGATTTTGGAGGAGTGAGTCCCTTGTGAGACTACGTTCGGTAGATGTTCTAGTCGATAACATGTAGAGGATATCTCCTACAAAGGAGTTGCTCTTTGAGCTTGTTAATTCTTTTGAAGCAATTGGTGTTAGTATTACAGATATATTTAATTCTCAGGGCTAAGCTGTAGACAACATTCTTCTTTACATGTTTGGGATGGCATGAATTCCGATCTAAATATACATGGGCATCTGTTAGTTTACTGTATAGATCAGTGATAATTTTATGTTGGTAAATAGTCAGCAAATGTGAATGTTGAAGTCCCCCAGAACCAAGGTCCTGGAGGAGCCCAACACCACCTCTGAGGCCAGCTCTGCTAGAGTGGTAAGGGATGCTGCCAGAAAGGAAGGGGCCCGGTATACCAGCAGCACCCCTAGCTTGGCCCCAGCCAAATTGAACACCACATGGAGGGCCTCAATACCCACAATCTCCTGAACTGAATACCTCCTAACAGGCCAGTCCTCTCCTACAATAATAGCTACACCACCTCCCCAGCTACCCGTGCGGGACTGATGCTGCACAGCATACCCAGCCGGAACGAGATCGACCAAAGTTGGTCCGGCCATCTCGTCCAGCCAGGCTTCATTAATACATGCGATAAGGATTGGAAAGGTAAGGTGGTAGGGATATATATGGGAGGACTTTTAGTGCAAACACCAGCAGATTTTGCAAATGCACCCTAACAGAGCAATAGCTAACACAGAACCAGAGTCAAGCAGCCCAGCCCTGCAGTATAAAGGGTTGCAGTGCCCTCCCCCAGAGCTCCTCTGATATGTTCTGAGAGGCAGGTGGCATTGAGCAATCACAATGTGCCATTCAACTGCCTTGGACCTGCTTGCACTGCTCATTGGCCAGCGATTACATCCATCAGGTCCTTCCTCTCCCATCACAGGCCCAGTTCAAGATTTCAACACTGTTTCTGGCTCCGAGATGTCTGCTCCCTCCTCCCTTTACCGCAATTCCCTCCAAAAGACATCTGCTAGGCTGCTAGGCAATAACAAAATCTATAATTACTTTTGTTATCATTATTAATTTTGTTATTTTTTTTGTCATTTTCATTATTGCAATAACGATAACAAAAACAACATGCACACCCCTAATTTCTCCCTTCCAAAACAAACCTAAGAGGAGATGTCTTTTAATAGGGACACTTTGGAGGGTTTGTCCTTTATTCATCCTGTCTGAATAATCCATCCACGACCACATTATCCTTCCCCTTTATTGTCTCAGTGGTCATATCAAACTCCCGGAGCAGCAAACTCCAGCACATGTAGCCACTTCAAAGGGGAATGATCTGTGTACACTTTAAATGGACTGCCATATACATACGGTGATAATTTCCTTAAGATTAGAGTTGTGCACCAGGGGCCCATATCATTTTCATTTTTTAGTTTTTGTTATTTAAATCTTTCATTTTCATAAATATCAAATTGTTGTTTTGTTTTTGCGTTCATTTTTTATTTCCCCAGGTTTCGATGGAAAACACATTTTCGACTGTAACTTTTTGTTTTTCATTATATTTGGCTGAAAACTGAAGTGCGTATACCTCCAATAGAAGTCATTATGTGTACCAAACTCCAAAATGATTGGATAAAGGGATCCAATTTTAGAAGCAATTGAATTAATTTATTTTGCAAACATCTTCATATACATTATTAGGTGTAACTTCTTTTCTTCACATGTAATGCAGATGAAACTTGGCAAGGTTTTACCCCTTCCCATATTTACTAGGGGTGGGACTTGGNCTTTTAGATTGTAAGCCACAGGTAGGGACCGCAGCTGATTATATGTTCTGTACAGCGCCAGGTTGTTACTGGCGCTTTATAAATGTTTAATAATAATAATAATAATAATGGAGGCAGTCAGCTGAGATCTCCTCTGGGAGCCCAGGCTGGCTGGCTGATGTCACTCCGGTAAGTAACCTAACACACAAACCTCTGATCGCCTTTTTTACTTGTGTGCTGTTGTGCTCCCTCTGGGTGGTGGCGGCAGTGGCAGCAGTGCAGGCCCGGCTGCAGTGCTGGCTTGAGCGCTTCACCAGGCCTTCTGAGGAAACCCGGAAGTCCCCTTGAAGGCTTGGTGAAGCACTCAAGCCAGCACTGCAGCCGGGCCCATGCTGCTGCCAGTGCTGCCACCACCCAGAGGGAGCACAGCAGCACACATGTAAAAAAGGCAATCCGGGGTGGGGGTGGGGGTTAGGTTACCTACCGGAGTGCCAGCAACCAGCCAGCCTAGGCTCCTGGAGGAGAGCTCAGCTGCCTGCCTCCATAGCTCTGGCTGGCTGCCCAGAGCCCGGGTCCAGTTGGTTTTTTAATTTTAAAAAACATAACAAAAAAACAGGCTGGGCAGGGTGGGTGGGGGTTGTCCCCCCTTCCATCTGCACAGCCTGGGAGGGGGAGGGAAAGTGGGGGTTTTTGGGGGGGGTTTTTTTACATTGTGGCCATTGATTTCAATGGCCGCAATGTAAAAAAAATCCGGTACAGGAACTGCACTGGCATGGGGAATTATCAAATCTATCCAGTATCTCCGATACTGCCAAATACTGACAGTATCAGATACCGGGAGATCCAAAATTCCCACCCCTAATATTTACTATCTCTACCAATTTTCAGAAGGATTGAATAATGGGTCCTGGTGGTATAAGCAATTAACTTATAAATGTATGTCTGACTGTAACATCTTTGTAGTCCAACCAGTGTACCTGAAATTTGGCATGACTGCATGCCACACTTTCAAAATCATTTATGCCAAATATCAGAAATATGTGATAAAGATTCCCAACTTTATATGCCTGCACAGCATATGCAGAAAAGGAGCCTATGCCAGGGCTTCTCTGATGTGCCGGTTTGTGATGCCGATTGATCAGCATAAATGCCAACCAGGTATCCTCATTCTGTTCTGTGACCATCCCAACATCTCTCCCTCACTTGTTACTGGGAAGTCAGAAGCATCTGTTGAGGAAAGAGCCAATAGAGATTCTCTAATGTCCTCAGTCACAGTGCTGCAGGATGTGATTGTGATGATAATTGGCCAGCCTGGATGTGTAAACTGTGTGTCCTGATTGCTGAGATGCTATCCCCAAAGTCCCAGTTATGTCACTTCTATGCCTGCCTCAGGGCCGCCCGCTATGACCGCCTCAAAGCCACTGCCGATTGGTCCTGTAAAGCTAGAAGCATGCAGTAATTGGCCAGTGAATGTGTCTCTCAGTCTTTTTGGTTGCTCCACATCATCCCTCCTACAGCTTCTCTCCCCCTACTAGGGATGGGACTTTTGGTATCGAATTAATCCGATAATGCCGATAATCAGCAATATCGTTTTCATCCGATAAAACAGATACTATCAGTATCGGCATACTGGTTTTTTAACATTGCCAGGTTTTTTTATCTTTAACATTGAGGCCATTTTTAAAATGGCTGTACTGTTAAAGATCAGAAAAATCGGCAATGTTAACCAGTATGCCGATACTGATAAAACTGGTATCAGATAAAACCAATACCGGTAAAACTGGTAACCGGTACTTCCTTGATCATCCCATCCCTACCATGCCAGGTGCCTGCTTCTGACTGACATGTGCATGTGCTGCTATTTTTCTGAATAATGGTCTTCAAGGGGACAAATTCAATTGCTTATAAAATTGGGTCCCTTTATCATATTGACCTGTAGTTTGGCTGAGATTACAGGGACAGTATGTGATACATTCCTGCCAAATATCTTGTAAACAGGATGGAATATACAAATGTTACAGCTGGAAATGTGTTAGCAAGTTAATGTCTTATACCATCAGGACCCTTCATCCAATCTTTCTGAGAATTGGAAGGTGTGTTAAGCTTGTGGAGGGACATGATATTCACAGGTCCATGCAAATTGGATGGAAGATAATGAAGTTGTAGCCATGACTGTGTATGGAGCTTTTCTTAAAATCACAACATTAAATCACTTCTAAAATCTATTCCCTCTGTTGAATTGTACCTCCATTGGAGGTACAAGCATGCCAAATTTCATCACAATTGAATAAGAAACAACAAAGGTATAGCTGGAAATACATTTTTCAGTGTTTTCTGTTTATTTCAAAAAGAAAATGTCATTTTTGTTTCTATTTTCATTATCTTTTTGTCATTTTCGTTATTGCAATAATAATAATGAAAATGACCATTTTTGTTATCATATTAGAATAACGAAAATGACATGCACACCCCTACTTAAGATCCAGACTATAGCAAGACATTCTCTCTCGATGGTGGCATAATTCATTTCCCTAGGAGAAATCTTTCTGCTTGAATAAATAACTGAGTTATACATGCCCTATCTGTCTCTCTGTGTTAATGCTGCCCCAAGTCCCATCTGTGAAGCATTGGTAAAAATAAAAAAAGTTTTCTTAAAATCTGGGCTTACCCTAATGGGCTTCTTAACTAAAGCTTCTTTGAGGTGATAAAATGCATTCTGACATGCCTCAGTCCACTGTACCCCTTCTGGTATATTCTTCCCATATAGATCTGTCAGGGGTGTAGAAACAGTGCTGAAATTAGGCATGTAACTCTGATAGTACCCTACAACTCCCATAAAGGACTACACTTTTTTTTTGGTTGCAGGTATTCGCCAGTTCTGGATAGTATCCACCTTTTCCGGGTAAAGTGACCGGGTCAGATGACCCGGAAGGCCTAGTAAGGGCCTGAAGTGCTCCGCGGCTACTGCTGGAGCTGGCCCCACTGCTGCTGCTGGACCCGGGGCCAGAGCCCTGGCACCACCAGGTAGGGCGATCCCTGGGGTGGGGGGTTTAAAAAAAAAATTAGTAGACTGCGCAGGGTGGGGTGGTGGTGGAGGTGAGCTCTGGCACCCCTTCCACCCATGCAGCCTGGAGGGAAGGGAAACCAGGTTCCCCCCTACCCCCCGCCCGAACAGGTTCAGAACCTGAACTTAGTTCGTCAGTTCGGGCGGGGGGCAGTTTGGGTTCAGGGTTCGCAGGCAGGCCAAACACCCTGACTTCGGGTCGAACCCCGAACCCCCAACTGCATTTGCACATCCCTACTATATATTTACCTCCTGTCTGCAGCTTCCCTACCCATTCATCCCGGATCAAATCTAAAGGACTTCGAACTCTCCTTCCATAAAGGAGTTCAAAAGGTGAAAACCCCATAGACTCTTGAGGCAATGTCACCCTCTTGAATCACTCTTGAGGCACCTCTTGAGGCACAATCAGTCACTCTTGAGACACCTCCCAATAAGCAAACAACAGGTGGGACACACACCATGGTTGAATTTGGCCAGCAAATCCAAATGCCCCTAAATATATTAAAGAATTCACTCTTGCACCGTACACGGGGGTGGGGGACGTTGGTGGAGCATATAGCATGTTATCAAGAAACAAATATAGATGAAATTAAGGGACTGCTTTCCTTATCTGTGCTTGCCAAGCTCTTTGTTATGTGTGCTTGGCAAGAGGGTTGTGTCCTTTTCTCTTGGCTTTCAACCCCTCTATGGTTATCTGTCTTCCTTGTAACCTTGTCTACTCCCTGAAGCCATTTACAAGCAGAGTACAGAGGCCCAATTACCAGTCCATAGTTCTTGCCAACAGTGCATGAATCCTGAGCTCTGTGATGTGCACTGCCTGCCAGCTGATTTGAATGGAGTTCAAGGTTGTGGTTATGACCTCTAATGCCCTAAATGTATCAGACTCTGGACACTTATTAATTTGCCTCTTTCTCCAAGTGAACAGATAACGCCTTTGAATGGACTCGAGAGACCCATACTTTTAAAAATATGAAATCTGTTCTGAGAAGTCAATTGGTCTGAAATTCAAACATATGTCTCTTCATTGTCAGAGCATGGATTTTTCTGACTTGCAAGATTAAAAATGCTCACCCTTTCTCTGAAGGCTTCCCTGACAGGAGAGCTGAATGAAGAAGAGGCTGGGTTTTGAGTGGGAATTTCTTTCGTACCATGAAGTCCACTCCCTTACGAGGTCTACTCTGTTGATGTGGTTTAAATTTCATCTTTTTAGACCTAGAGCATAGATAGGGGGGAAATTGGGGGGTGGGGATTCAAAATGGACTGCCCATTGACTACTAATATAAATGATGATATTTCTGTTCATTTTGAATGGGCATTGGACCATGAGACCCTACATAATAATAATTTAAAAAATTAAAAAGCCTTATTGTGAATCAACTAGGGCTACTACATATACACAACATACCCTTCAGAAGCAAGGTAATACAAATTTAAGAATCTTAACTTTTTTTTTTAAGGGAAGGTTTTTTGGGGTAGGGTGGGGCGGGAATAATTGCCCAATACACTAGTTCTGCTCAGGAGTCATCTTTACTAGGGATGTGCGTATGCGGTTTGGATGTTCAGAATTTGGACCAAACTCGGTCTGTTCAGACGACCGAACCGAATGTCCGAACCAAACTCAGAAATGACTGAACAGTTCGGTCATGTTCGTGTGAGTTCGGATGAGTTTGGGGGCAAGAAAAATGTGACTGGAAGGCCCATTCGGGTGGGGAAAAAGTAACTCGAAGGGGGAGGCAGCTGAGGAGCAGACTTCCTGGCATCAGGGGTGGAGACCAGGGGTGGTCTCAGGGCCAAATGATACCGATACTAAAAAAAATCTTCAAATTTAGTATCAATATCGGTACCAATAGCACTATTTCGAATGTAGATCCGAACTCCGCCGAACCGAATGACTGAACCCGATCTCGGTTTTCAAACCGAATGACTGAATGGCCAAACATCCGAACCACGTTCTGTTCGCACATCCCAAATCTTTACATTTATATGATAATAGGCTTTTCTAAAAGTTATAATTGCCAAGGGAAATCTCTGTTGGGCCACTTTTACACAGACGCCACCCACCCACGAACACCCGGAAACACCCATCGGATGGGTGGGAGGGCGTCCATGTAAATGTCCACGGGTGGGTGGGAGAGTGTGCACGACCCACCTACCGACACCCGTCAACACCCATGGAGCACCCGGGAGGGAGTCGACACCCTCCGTGGGTGGAGATGGGTGTTCAACACCCGAGCATCCATGTAAAAGCCACACCCATGCAAAACGGACCGATAGAGCCCACTGTGCCCGCTCATGGGGCACACACACGCCACCATGCAGACACACCCACAGGGCAGGGGGGACACCGGACATCCAGCTGAGAGCTCATAAAGGAGGGAGGAACCATGGCACATGCGCGTGGGCTCCGACGATGTTGAATAGGAAGGTCTACGAGAAGGCAACAGGACCCAACGCTGCCCCACACGGGGGAAGGGGCCGGGTGAGCATGGGGACCATGGGGCACCTGGGGGGGGGGGA
>QEPC01001423.1:2422549-2443551 GCA_003113815.1 Sphenodon punctatus | reverse complement strand
TGACCCTTCTCGTTGGGCACCAACTGTCACAGGTTGGAGGTCTGCACCCCCACTTTACCGGGTTGGAGTAACTCAGTTTCCCTTGTGTACAGTCCACTTGGATCAGTTTTCTCTCTCTGGCTGATTCAAGCCTGCTGCAGGGACAACCCTTTGTCACTCAAGGGCCCAATCCTTCCCGTTTATAGACTCTTTACTCTCTGGGTTCGCAAGAACTTGAGAACTCTTGTTGCTCACTTGGTTTCCAATGTTAGACACAGACACTTCTTCATAAAGATAAGAAGTAAGTTTATTGATTTCATAAGCAAGATTGTTGATACAGAGTGGATACTAGAAATCAAAGGTAAATATAACACATTCCTAACCTATACTGGTTGAGTTCCTAAATTAGCATCTTACCCTACAAAGGTCCATAAGTTCTTCTCAGTCCTTGATGTAAGCGACTGGGTCTCCAGACTTAGAGTTGCTAGAGAGCAAAGTCCTGTCTCTCAGTTCATAGTTTCCAGCCTTGCTGACTGCAAGATGGTGAGTGAGTCCCTGATAGTCACTGCCCCCTCTGGGGTACAACTCCTTATATCCCCAGGAGGAAACTCCTCATATCTTCTCGAGGCTTCTAGAATTCCTTTTGTTCCCTTTATCAGCTTTTCTGTGTTTCTTGCACGTAGGCAATGGCTACCTGCATTAGCATATAAATGTCTCTGGCCATCCATCTGTCTGGGCCGAATCAACAAACTGTCTTTCCATTTCCTGGAACTTGGTCACATGTTACAGTCCTGATTTGGGTTTTACAGTTCTCAGTTGTAACATTACATACATGTGGAACCTTTTGCTTTACATATTTACCAGTCTTGTAGTCTACATGTGACCCGTGTTACACATGTGTGACCCTATGTTCCTCCGTGACACCTATACCTTGCTGTCGCTTCCTCTGTCCGGGGATATGGGGGGTGGGGGTGGGATGTGCAGCGTGCAGGGGGTCACCGGCAGGTCGGGGGCTCTGTGAACTCCCTGGCCAGCTGGCGGGGCTGGCAGCTAGACCAGCGATGCCTCATACAGTGGAGATGGCAGGGTCAGGTGTGCACTGGACCTGCTCACGCGACACGGCTTGTGTTGGCCAGCGGGCATGTTTAGGGCCAGTGCAACCCGCAGCCAACAATGAGCGGAGGGCGATTGCCGCCGGGCAACCCACAGGACCCATTCACTGGACCCAGTAGGCCACACATGGAATGGAGGACTGGGTGCAGGTAACGGGTAGGGCCCTGCAGTTTGGAAGGGGGTCCCAGGCCTACAGACATGGGTGTGGGTCCAGCACTGGCCGGCGGTTGGCTGCCCGGGCAGAAATGCGGTGGCAGATGCTGTCCCTGTTCCCCTCAGAGCTGCACGGGGATGCCCCTCCCTGGGCACGTTGGTACAGGGGCACTGGCCCGGCCCAGGGCACTGGTGCAGGGACGCCGCGGAGCCCAGGAGGGTGCTGCATTGGACAGACACCCGCCTCACCCATCGCACGAGTGCTGCCCTCCTGAGGTTTGCTGCCCTCCGCCGCCATGCCCCCAGGAGGGCGGACCGCTGACTCTGCAGGCGGAGCATGGTAATCTGCCAGAGCACCATGCACAGCAGCAGGAGGTCCGTGCCCAGGAAGTGCAGCAGCATGGCCCTGGGCAGTGGGTCCTCATTCCCCAGCAGCCTGGTTCTGCTGCTTCCCACTCCCTGTCACACACTGCTGGCACGTGTCATGAGTGTGGTGCACTCTGCTGTCAGGCCTGTGACCATGACCCACCCTCCCCTGGTGTTGCAGGAGCGCCTCCATGTGCACCCAGCCTGGGATCGCTGTTCTCTGTGGGCTGCGCAGTCCCATGCTATAGCCCCGACACCCGACACCCGACCGCCCGCAGCATGTCCCTTATGTACTGTGTAGGCCGTTGGAGGCAGGGCAGCGGTTGATGCTGCGCAGGGGGTGTGCTGGGGCGGCAAGCAGTTGCCATGTACTGCTGCGCATTCCCGCGAGTGGGCCAGCCACATGCCCGCCAGGGGGGATGGGACTGAGCACACCCCTGGGTACCCCTGCCTCCGCAACCATACTGGCGTCCCCCCCAACCTGGGTCTGCCTTTGCAAGCTGCAGCAGTGCCCACTGTGGATGCAGTGGCTGGCTCAGCTCCACGCCCTGGTGCAGTGCCTGACCGTGGCCCCTTTTCTTATCTTGGAAGCTGTGCAGCATCCCTGCTTTCTTGTGTGTGGGTTGCGATGCCCTGTCCACAGCAGACCTGCCTATCTCTGGCATGCAAGGCTGTCTGTGGGCGAGGGTATCCGCTTGGTGTGTGCTTGTCCCAGTTGCGGCATCCCTCCGTCTCCTGCCTGTTGCTTCCCTGGAGCGAGCCCCACTGCTGCCATGACCGGCCCTTCTGCAGGGCTCTCAGCCAGGGATGTCAGGGAGGGGTGGTCTCCCTGTGCAGACATGCTTTTGGGGGCCCTCTGGCTGAGCCCTGATGTGCAGCTGTTGGTGGGTGACCCCCAGTTGGTGGGGGATGGCTTCTGGCTCCTGTCGTGGTACATGTGGACGATGGGTCACCAGGTCGTGGCCCCAGCGTACTGGGCCCATTCCCTCAAGCTTGCCTTCGCCCCCCTGGGCCAGCCTCCTTGGGGGCACCTGCCCGCCATTGTGGTGCCATAGACCGCTGCAGAGGTCATGGTGGCTTGCCTGCTGATGGAGCTACCCGGGTACAGCCTTGCTTTGCTGTCTGGGGGCCCCCCTGTTGCTGCCCAGTACACCGGCAGCCTCCTGCATGCGTACGGCATCCCGCGAGCACCCTCTGACTTGTGGGCCCTCCTGTGGGATCTGGGCTTGCTGTCCTCTGAGGTTCGTGGCCTGCTCCAGAACGGGGACCCCCGTTCAGAGCTCACCACCCTTTGATCGGTGAGGGACCTTCCAGCTGTACGGACTGCAGCCGCAGGTGCTGATCCTCTCCTTCCGCATTACCTGGTGGATGCACATATGTGCACCCGAGGCTTCTGAGGGGCCTGTTCACCTGGGAGGGTCTGGTGCTGGGGTCGCCGCCCCAGGAGCACTCACCGGACTGTCCATGAGCATCCCCTCACTGCCACCCGCTCGCTGCCACCCTGGTGCCCAGGATGGTGCATAGCCCACCCCCCGTGCCTCCGAGTGGGCTGTGAGCTGCCTTCTGCTTCACTGCTGGTGGCCGCCTGGAGTCCCTGGACCCCGTTGACCCCTCTGTGTGACCTCTGCCCCTTCCCACTGAGGCTGCCCAGGTGCCCTCATCTGCCCTGCGTGGGCACTCCTGTGTCCTCCTGCTGTGCCTCTCATGCCCGGCCACAGGTGCCCCAGTGCCCCCCTTCTCTGCCTCTCTGTGCTTGGGGGCCCGCTTTCCCCGGCACCATTAAAGGAATGCTGTTCTATGATGACCTATCCTGCCGTGATTCTGTTGCTGCTGTGGTAGCCGGGTGCCCCTTCCCCTTTGGCGGCCCTCCTGCCCCCAACCATGTGGTTGTGTATGGGGGGGTGCTTGGTGTATACTGGGGGGCTCCGGGCCTGTGGGGTGGGCACCGGCTGTGAGGTGTGTGTTTCCCTGGTTGCCTACCTGCTGGGAGCTGCTGCCTGGGAGTGCTCCTGGGGTGGTATAGGCAGTGGTTGGTCATCCAGCACCCCCTGGCCTCGCCTGTGCATTGGTGTGGCCATGCCCCTCCCCTCCGCTCCCCTCTGATGTCACCCCCTGTTGGAGCAGCCCGTCATTGGTGGTGGCGATGGATGGGCGGTGACACCATGGGTGCTGGGCAGCTGAGCGTGAGTAGAGGTTGTGCTGTCCCCGGGCTTTGGCCCCTCTGCTTCCCCTTGGAGCAGGGGTCCGGGTTGTCTTCCGGGTGGTGGCACTCTGTGTGTGGGAGGTGTTCCCCTGGTGGTGTCGCTGCCTCCAGCCTTCCCAGGGTCCGTTGGTGTGGGCGTTCCCCATTGCCCTGTCCCTTCTCTCCTGCAGCTACTGTTGTCATGCTGCTGGCGATCCTGAGTCTGGGGGCTATGGTCCTGCAGCTGGACTGGGTGGCCTGGGAAATGCTGGCAGTGGGGTGGCAGGGCAGCTGTTCGATTGCATCCATGTGTGCGCTGCCACTTTGCTGGGCCCTGTGCCTGTGTCCGTCCGGGGGGGTTCTGTTCCTGGGTGCCCGTGGCCCACTCTGATGGCTATCTCCTCTCCCTCTGTCCCATACAGTGCAGGCCATGATCGCTGAACAGACCCGGGAGCAGGGGTAGTTGGTGGAGCTCCTCCTGCTCATCCAGGAGCGGCTGCACCGGCTGGACCGTGCGCAGGCCAAGCTGTGGCGCCAGGCACGAGCTCGCTGGCCTTATTGACCAAGGTTCTGCCCCAGGCCTGCCTCTGCTGGTGATGTTTTCCCTCCTTCTGTTGCCCTGTCCCCCTCCCTGCCCTGTTGTTGTTGCCCCCTGTTGCTGGTTCCCTGTCGTTTAATAAAGGCTTGTGTATTCCTTTCCTGGTGTGTCAGTGTTGTGCTTTGCTGTGACCTCTCCCCTTGTGTGGTTGCCTCTGGGTGTGTGTGGGGGGTGTTGCCTGTGTTGTGTGGGTCCCTTCCCCTCCTTTCTTTGCCCCCTGTGGGCCATGTGCCCTTCCCTGTGTGCGTCTGCTGCCCACTGTGTATGTGCAGCTCTGCTGTGGGTGTGTGTTGGGGGGGCTGGCACCGGGCGGTCTGGACTCTGTGCTGGGGCTGTGTGGAGCTGGCTCCATTGTAGCGGCTGTCATCCTCCCATCTCCCTCCTGCCCTGCCCGCGCAGGTCCTGGTGGCTGGGGGGGCAGGGCTGCGTTGTGCGGCTTCATTTGCCCTCAGTTGACCATGTTGTGCTGTCACTGTGCCAGGCGGGGCTTTCCCACCGTTCCCAGACGTCCGTGTACTTGCACGGGTGTTTGCCGGGTGTTTCCCAGTATGGGTGTTTGGACGCTGGGTGTTTGCGGGCTCCTCCCCTTTCCTTCCCACAACCCCCCATGGTGCTGTCCGTGTAAATGTTTCCCTGCTTGGCACCGCCAGGTGTTCACTGGGTGTGCTCACCCACCCATCCACACCCATCTCCACCCATTGGCACTGCTGCACGGTCCATGTAAANAAGCTGCAAGACCAGACAGGTCTATGAAATCATCGCCCAGGAGAATCATTGGCAGGGGTACAATAGGGATGTAACCCAATGCATGCAGCAGGCAAAGGACTTGAGGTCCAGATATAAAAATATCAGGGACAATAATCTCAAGCCCAGCCAGACCATGCACACAGCCGAGTTCCAGGAGGAGTTGGACAAGTTCCTCTGCATGGATGAGGACGTTGTGGCCTCCAGCACACACGGCAGCACCTTCACCTGGGTCAGGCTCAGTGCCAGCACCCAACCCCCCCAACAGACCCCACAGAGCAAGGGGGGAGGGTACCCCTGGCAAGGCCAGCCACGAAGTGGGAGGGACATCCCCGTCCCACAGGGGGAGGAGGCACCCCGGGGATCCAAACGCCGGACCACCACACTCCGTCCATGCCCACAAGACCCACAGGCCATCCAGCCACAGGTACAGGGGTGTGTGCAGAGCACGCATAGACCCAGGATGGCCCCCACAAGGTGGAGGAACAGGATCCAGGTATGATTGCCCCAGTGGGGCTGGAGGGAGGGTTGGGGGTGGGATCTGCCTGGACGGAGCCACTGCGGCCAGGGCTGGGGGCTGGCAAACAGTAACGGTACCCCCTCCCATTGCAGCCAAAGCCAGCCTGGAGATGCATGAGGTGGAGGTTGTGGAGGAGGAGGAGGAGGAGGAGGAGGAGGAGGGTCAGGCAGTGCCACCACCACCAGGTGAGCCACCCTCCACGGCAGGGCTCATGGGCCATGGAGGTCCCGGGGCAGAGGTACAGGGAGAGGCCATCCGGGGGCGAGCAACCACAAGCAGAAGGGCCCAACAGGGGTGGGGTGGTGGGGGCAGGTGGGAGAGCCCGGTGGACCCACAGCGGCCCCCATGGAACACAGGACGGACCCGGGGCCCACCCGCAGTGATCTGTGGCAGGGGGGACGATCCCACAAGAGGGCAGGGCAGGGGGGTCCCAAAGGGGAGGGAAGAGGGGGGGTGGCCTCAATATGGGGGCCACCCCACCAGGCACCCCAGGACATGTGATAGCGGGCAGCAGAGCACACTGGCCGGGTGCACTAACATTCTGTCCAACCTGCCGTTCACAGATCAGGTGCCCGCTTGCGTGAGGGGAGCTGCTGCTGGCAGCATGGAGTGGAACCAGGAGACGCAGGCCAGGAACCAGCACCAGAGGGAGGACCTCAGCAGGGAGCTGCTGGCAGAATCACAACGGTTAGCCGAGGTGCACTTCCACGAGCTCTCGCTCACCAGGGAATTCATCAGAGGGGAGGGGGACAGGGACCAGGAGATCCTGGCTGCCATGATGGCCCGGTCCCACACCAAGCACCTCTGGGACAGGGGACAGGCTGCTGCCCTCCAAGGTGAGCAGTGGCGCGCCTGTGACAGGCTGGAGGGTCAGGCTTCACGGCTCATGGACCTCATAGGGGAGGTCATGGAGGCCCTGCGGCGTTACCCCCAGCGCGACAGGCCACACCATGCCACGGACGGAGGGCCAGCAACCGACCAACATCAGGGAGGCTTCCCACTGGTGCCAGTGCCCCCTCCTGCACCTCGGCCACCCGTGGTTCCCCCAGCAGCAACCCTATCCAGGCCTCATCCACAGGGTCTCCCTCCCCCACATTGGACGGCCTGACCCCCTTGTGGGGCCGCCCTTCCAACCTGCAACCCCATGGTTCCACCCACGCTGCCACCCCGACCCCTCCACCGGGAGGCAACGCCCCCATCCCAAGACCATGCACCCCAGGTCGAGCCACCACCCATGGAGGCTGCTCCACCACTACAGGTAAGGCCGCTGCACCACGGGCCCCCAGGGGTTGTGAGGGGCAACACCGGGGCGGGGGGTCCGATGGGAAACCAAGAACCTGCAAGAGGCAGGACCCCAGTAGGGAACACATTGTGGAACCCGTGCTACGCACACATGGTACACGGGATGGGGAGCAACAGCCACTGCCAGGGGCATGTGTACCTGCACGATGCCTCAGTACGTGACCGGGCAGGTGCCATGATACCATGGGTGGACTGTCCCGGTGGGGGCACCCTCAGGGAGCACCCTATGGCACATGCCTTGCTTGTGTGGGGAGGAGGGCACTTGCCGGACCCCTGTGGGGCACCCAAGTGCAAGTGCACTGACAATGGACATAGGTGAGTGCACATGGTGATCCCTTAACCCATTCTTGCTCCTCCAAGCAGGGACCAACAGCGGAGGCCAGTGTGGAGCGGCCAGTGGCTGACAGGGAGGCTGGACCGTCAGCCCGGAGAGGCCTGCAGTCAGCTACAGCCAGGGCACGCCGCCCAGCGAGCCCCAGTGGTGCAGCCAAGAGGGGGAGAGGCCGCCGCAGACATAGACCCCTGCCCCCTTCTATTGTACATGTCCCCCCCAATAAAGGTGTTGTACCTATTGTCATGGGTTGGAGGTCCGTACCCCCACTTTACCGGGTGTGAGTGACTCAGTTTCCCTCGTGTACAGCCCACTTGGATCAGTTTTCTCTCTCTGGCTGATTCAAGTCTGCCGCAGGGACAACCCTTTGTCACTCAAGGGCCCAATCCTTCCCGTTTATAGACTCTTTACTCTCTGGGTTCGCAAGAACTTGAGAACTCTTGTTGCTCACTTGGTTTCCAATGTTAGACACAGACACTTCTTCATAAAGATAAGAAGTAAGTTTATTGATTTCATAAGCAAGATTGTTGATACAGAGTGGATACTAGAAATCAAAGGTAAATATAACGCATTCCTAACCTATACTGGTTGAGTTCCTAAATTAGCATCTTACCCTACAAAGGTCCATAAGTTCTTCTCAGTCCTTGATGTAAGCGACTGGGTCTCCAGACTTAGAGTTGCTAGAGAGCAAAGTCCTGTCTCTCAGTTCATAGTTTCCAGCCTTGCTGACTGCAAGATGGTGAGTGAGTCCCTGATAGTCACTGCCCCCTCTGGGGTACAACTCCTTATATCCCCAGGAGGAAACTCCTCATATCTTCTCGAGGCTTCTAGAATTCCTTTTGTTCCCTTTATCAGCTTTTCTGTGTTTCTTGCACGTAGGCAATGGCTACCTGCATTAGCATATAAATGTCTCTGGCCATCCATCTGTCTGGGCCGAATCAACAAACTGTCTTTCCATTTCCTGGAACTTGGTCACATGTTACAGTCCTGATTTGGGTTTTACAGTTCTCAGTTGTAACATTACATACATGTGGAACCTTTTGCTTTACATATTTACCAGTCTTGTAGTCTACATGTGACCCGTGTTACACATGTGTGACCCTATGTTCCTCCGTGACACCTATACCTTGCTGTCGCTTCCTCTGTCCGGGGATATGGGGGGTGGGGGTGGGATGTGCAGCGTGCAGGGGGTCACCGGCAGGTCGGGGGCTCTGTGAACTCCCTGGCCAGCTGGCGGGGCTGGCAGCTAGACCAGCGATGCCTCATACAGTGGAGATGGCAGGGTCAGGTGTGCACTGGACCTGCTCACGCGACACGGCTTGTGTTGGCCAGCGGGCATGTTTAGGGCCAGTGCAACCCGCAGCCAACAATGAGCGGAGGGCGATTGCCGCCGGGCAACCCACAGGACCCATTCACTGGACCCAGTAGGCCACACATGGAATGGAGGACTGGGTGCAGGTAACGGGTAGGGCCCTGCAGTTTGGAAGGGGGTCCCAGGCCTACAGACATGGGTGTGGGTCCAGCACTGGCCGGCGGTTGGCTGCCCGGGCAGAAATGCGGTGGCAGATGCTGTCCCTGTTCCCCTCAGAGCTGCACGGGGATGCCCCTCCCTGGGCACGTTGGTACAGGGGCACTGGCCCGGCCCAGGGCACTGGTGCAGGGACGCCGCGGAGCCCAGGAGGGTGCTGCATTGGACAGACACCCGCCTCACCCATCGCACGAGTGCTGCCCTCCTGAGGTTTGCTGCCCTCCGCCGCCATGCCCCCAGGAGGGCGGACCGCTGACTCTGCAGGCGGAGCATGGTAATCTGCCAGAGCACCATGCACAGCAGCAGGAGGTCCGTGCCCAGGAAGTGCAGCAGCATGGCCCTGGGCAGTGGGTCCTCATTCCCCAGCAGCCTGGTTCTGCTGCTTCCCACTCCCTGTCACACACTGCTGGCACGTGTCATGAGTGTGGTGCACTCTGCTGTCAGGCCTGTGACCATGACCCACCCTCCCCTGGTGTTGCAGGAGCGCCTCCATGTGCACCCAGCCTGGGATCGCTGTTCTCTGTGGGCTGCGCAGTCCCATGCTATAGCCCCTCCACCCGACACCCGACCGCCCGCAGCATGTCCCTTATGTACTGTGTAGGCCGTTGGAGGCAGGGCAGCAGTTGATGCTGCGCAGGGGGTGTGCTGGGGCGGCAAGCAGTTGCCATGTACTGCTGCGCATTCCCGCGAGTGGGCCGGCCACATGCCCGCCAGGGGGGATGGGACTGAGCACACCCCTGGGTACCCCTGCCTCCGCAACCATACTGGCGTCCCCCCCAACCTGGGTCTGCCTTTGCAAGCTGCAGCAGTGCCCACTGTGGATGCAGTGGCTGGCTCAGCTCCACGCCCTGGTGCAGTGCCTGACCGTGGCCCCTTTTCTTATCTTGGAAGCTGTGCAGCATCCCTGCTTTCTTGTGTGTGGGTTGCGATGCCCTGTCCACAGCAGACCTGCCTATCTCTGGCATGCAAGGCTGTCTGTGGGCGAGGGTATCCGCTTGGTGTGTGCTTGTCCCAGTTGCGGCATCCCTCCGTCTCCTGCCTGTTGCTTCCCTGGAGCGAGCCCCACTGCTGCCATGACCGGCCCTTCTGCAGGGCTCTCAGCCAGGGATGTCAGGGAGGGGTGGTCTCCCTGTGCAGACATGCTTTTGGGGGCCCTCTGGCTGAGCCCTGATGTGCAGCTGTTGGTGGGTGACCCCCAGTTGGTGGGGGATGGCTTCTGGCTCCTGTCGTGGTACATGTGGACGATGGGTCACCAGGTCGTGGCCCCAGCGTACTGGGCCCATTCCCTCAAGCTTGCCTTCGCCCCCCTGGGCCAGCCTCCTTGGGGGCACCTGCCCGCCATTGTGGTGCCATAGACCGCTGCAGAGGTCATGGTGGCTTGCCTGCTGATGGAGCTACCCGGGTACAGCCTTGCTTTGCTGTCTGGGGGCCCCCCTGTTGCTGCCCAGTACACCGGCAGCCTCCTGCATGCGTACGGCATCCCGCGAGCACCCTCTGACTTGTGGGCCCTCCTGTGGGATCTGGGCTTGCTGTCCTCTGAGGTTCGTGGCCTGCTCCAGAACGGGGACCCCCGTTCAGAGCTCACCACCCTTTGATCGGTGAGGGACCTTCCAGCTGTACGGACTGCAGCCGCAGGTGCTGATCCTCTCCTTCCGCATTACCTGGTGGATGCACATATGTGCACCCGAGGCTTCTGAGGGGCCTGTTCACCTGGGAGGGTCTGGTGCTGGGGTCGCCGCCCCAGGAGCACTCACCGGACTGTCCATGAGCATCCCCTCACTGCCACCCGCTCGCTGCCACCCTGGTGCCCAGGATGGTGCATAGCCCACCCCCCGTGCCTCCGAGTGGGCTGTGAGCTGCCTTCTGCTTCACTGCTGGTGGCCGCCTGGAGTCCCTGGACCCCGTTGACCCCTCTGTGTGACCTCTGCCCCTTCCCACTGAGGCTGCCCAGGTGCCCTCATCTGCCCTGCGTGGGCACTCCTGTGTCCTCCTGCTGTGCCTCTCATGCCCGGCCACAGGTGCCCCAGTGCCCCCCTTCTCTGCCTCTCTGTGCTTGGGGGCCCGCTTTCCCCGGCACCATTAAAGGAATGCTGTTCTATGATGACCTATCCTGCCGTGATTCTGTTGCTGCTGTGGTAGCCGGGTGCCCCTTCCCCTTTGGCGGCCCTCCTGCCCCCAACCATGTGGTTGTGTATGGGGGGGTGCTTGGTGTATACTGGGGGGCTCCGGGCCTGTGGGGTGGGCACCGGCTGTGAGGTGTGTGTTTCCCTGGCTGCCTACCTGCTGGGAGCTGCTGCCTGGGAGTGCTCCTGGGGTGGTATAGGCAGTGGTTGGTCATCCAGCACCCCCTGGCCTCGCCTGTGCATTGGTGTGGCCATGCCCCTCCCCTCCGCTCCCCTCTGATGTCACCCCCTGTTGGAGCAGCCCGTCATTGGTGGTGGCGATGGATGGGCGGTGACACCATGGGTGCTGGGCAGCTGAGCGTGAGTAGAGGTTGTGCTGTCCCCGGGCTTTGGCCCCTCTGCTTCCCCTTGGAGCAGGGGTCCGGGTTGTCTTCCGGGTGGTGGCACTCTGTGTGTGGGAGGTGTTCCCCTGGTGGTGTCGCTGCCTCCAGCCTTCCCAGGGTCCGTTGGTGTGGGCGTTCCCCATTGCCCTGTCCCTTCTCTCCTGCAGCTACTGTTGTCATGCTGCTGGCGATCCTGAGTCTGGGGGCTATGGTCCTGCAGCTGGACTGGGTGGCCTGGGAAATGCTGGCAGTGGGGTGGCAGGGCAGCTGTTCGATTGCATCCATGTGTGCGCTGCCACTTTGCTGGGCCCTGTGCCTGTGTCCGTCCGGGGGGGTTCTGTTCCTGGGTGCCCGTGGCCCACTCTGATGGCTATCTCCTCTCCCTCTGTCCCATACAGTGCAGGCCATGATCGCTGAACAGACCCGGGAGCAGGGGTAGTTGGTGGAGCTCCTCCTGCTCATCCAGGAGCGGCTGCACCGGCTGGACCGTGCGCAGGCCAAGCTGTGGCGCCAGGCACGAGCTCGCTGGCCTTATTGACCAAGGTTCTGCCCCAGGCCTGCCTCTGCTGGTGATGTTTTCCCTCCTTCTGTTGCCCTGTCCCCCTCCCTGCCCTGTTGTTGTTGCCCCCTGTTGCTGGTTCCCTGTCGTTTAATAAAGGCTTGTGTATTCCTTTCCTGGTGTGTCAGTGTTGTGCTTTGCTGTGACCTCTCCCCTTGTGTGGTTGCCTCTGGGTGTGTGTGGGGGGTGTTGCCTGTGTTGTGTGGGTCCCTTCCCCTCCTTTCTTTGCCCCCTGTGGGCCATGTGCCCTTCCCTGTGTGCGTCTGCTGCCCACTGTGTATGTGCAGCTCTGCTGTGGGTGTGTGTTGGGGGGGCTGGCACCGGGCGGTCTGGACTCTGTGCTGGGGCTGTGTGGAGCTGGCTCCATTGTAGCGGCTGTCATCCTCCCATCTCCCTCCTGCCCTGCCCGCGCAGGTCCTGGTGGCTGGGGGGGCAGGGCTGCGTTGTGCGGCTTCATTTGCCCTCAGTTGACCATGTTGTGCTGTCACTGTGCCAGGCGGGGCTTTCCCACCGTTCCCAGACGTCCGTGTACTTGCACGGGTGTTTGCCGGGTGTTTCCCAGTATGGGTGTTTGGACGCTGGGTGTTTGCGGGCTCCTCCCCTTTCCTTCCCACAACTCCCCATGGTGCTGTCCGTGTAAATGTTTCCCTGCTTGGCACCGCCGGGTGTTCACTGGGTGTGCTCACCCACCCATCTTCACCCATCTCCACCCGTCGATGCTGCTGCACCATCCGTGTAAAAAAGACCCTGGAGTTCAGACTCTTCCAGTCGCAGATCCCCCTGCAGGGCGTTATGGGCAGTGCCCCCCAAAGCCCTGCAGGGGCCACCACCGCGGCTTTAACAGTTAAACAAAAAACAAAAAACACGCCGCCACTTATGACGGCTACAGCAGCCTCTGACCTGCTGCAGAGGCTGCTGTAGCTGTCACTGAACTTGTTCTCCCTTCGGGGACCCACCTACTCTTCTGAGAGAGGGAGTGGGTCCCCGAAGGGACAAAAAGGTTCAGCTGCTCAGTCGCCCAAAGCATTTTCCTATGGAAAATGCGATTTGGGCAGCTGAACTCCTCCGTCCATAGCACGTATGGGACGTGATGTGGAGGGAGGGGCTACAGCCTTCCATTGCGCTCAATGGGTGCAATGGAAGATCTCACCAGGGCGGTCACGCTGACAGCCCTGGCGAGATAGCTTGGCTCGGGGGACTGAGGAAGGGGGAGCAGCGCGCATGCGTGCTTCCTCCCTGCCTCAGTCCCCCGAGAGAGAGTCATGCTGCGCGCTGCCGCTCCCTCTGCCATTCAGAGACTGAAGCTACTGAGCAGTCAGAGCAGGAAATCTGACCCTTCCCTCCCCCACCCTGTACCCGACCTCCCCACCCTCGGGGGGTGGGTCTGGAGGGGGGACCCTTCACCCATCCGCCCCTAGGCTGAGCCTGTTTCCCCCCACCCTGCATACCACCCATAGGCTGTTACCCCCCCAATCACCCTGCACCCCCTCACCCTGCATCCNCTCCTTGCTGCTGTGTTTTGCCAGTGTTTTCTGTGTTTCCCTGTGTTTGGGGTTTATACATGATTTATTTTAAGCTTGATGTGCATGCATGTAGACTGTTTTTTCTTCCATCTGATGTTAACCCTGGGAGCTCCTTGCTGCTGTGTTTTGCCAGTGTTTTCTGTGTTTCCCTGTGTTTGGGGTTTATACATGATTTATTTTAAGCTTGATGTGCATGCATGTAGACTGTTTTTTCTTCCATCTGATGTTAACCCTGGGAACTCTTTGCTGCTGTGTTTTGCCAGTGTTTTCTGTGTTTCCCTGTGTTTGGGGTTTATACATTATTCATTTTAAGCTTGATGTGCATTGTAGACTGTGTTTTCTTCCATCTGATGTTAACCCCGGGAACTCCTTGCTGCTGGGTTATGCCCTGGCTCTGCCTACCATTGCCCTGGCTCTGCCCACCGGCTCGACGGCCTTACTGCCCCTCCAAACTAAAAACCCACCAGCCGCCCCTGGACTCTTCCCATTAAAAAATGTATAAAGACAAACCAAACAAGAAAACTGCAGAGAACATTCAAAGGGCACAAAAATGAATTCTGAATGGAAGACCCTTTTCACACAGACACTCTAACACTGATAAAATGAGTTACATTTTATTATACATGTTTCAGGGTACCCTGCAACATGTATCATAAAATGTAACACCCATTTTATCAGTGCTAGAGTGTCTGTGTGAAAAGGGCCAAGGAATGAACCCAGAGAAAGTCAGGTTCACATATTGTTCTGATATTTTTATTGGCTCAATCCCCAGGGATAAATTCTTTGAGGACTGCCTCTGTGGTACTACTAACTCTCCCCTCTCTTTCATACTCTGGGCCCATGGAATTTTGGGGGCACCAGCTATGGGAAAGCAGCTGCCCCACACCTCCTCTTGCCACCAACACTCTTTATTTTTCACTGCTATCTTTTCCGGACTAAAATGAAAAATTGGGTGTGACTGAAAAATTGTCAGGGGTTGAAATCAATTTTTTTGTGCCACATAATGATGTGAAATCCCATTTCGGGGAAGAAGAAAAAAAACACTTTGTGGCAAGACTTTTTCTTCATGGAAAATAGCTTTCTGTCCGTTTCACTGGGAATTTCTCAACAGAATATGTCAATTATTTGTTGCTAAATGATGATACTGAGGCATTGTAGTAGGTTTACACAATAGTCTACAAATACTGAAAGGGGTACTTACCTACTCTGAAGAGCAATTCAGAATACTTGGCATTTTTTATCCGTGCTGGTATGGAAAAACAGTACCCTTGCCTGAGCTATCTGAACAATTCTAGCAAATAATTACAGGAATATGCAAAAACACTAGGGATGAAATTAATATTTTCAACAAATTCCAAATTCAGCGAATTTGGCATGTTTGTCCTCCATTTCAAATAAGCAAAAAGGATGTGATGTTCACTTCTGGTTTCATTTAATGTAATGGATATTCATTTTTGTTATTTAATTTTAGTTATTTTTATAATTGTTTCTGCTGTTCCAGAATGTAGTTCTTTATAACCTTCGGTATTGCTATTAGTAAGTATTACCAAATAGTGCTAAATAGTACTACCAAAGTTAACCAGGTATTAAAAACCAAATAACCAAAACAAAATAAGAAATGTTAACAAAACACATGAAATAACTGAAATGAAATAATGAAGTTAATTGAATATACAAAATAGCCACCGTAATGAATGTGTTAATTTTGTATGTATTTATTTATTCGTTCATGTTTTTATCCCACCCTTCCATTAACGCTCAGGGCAGGTTACGTAACAAAGATAATTCAGTCCTGTAGTCCAATATGTGAATTAGATTCATGAATATGCAGAGGCGTATTCATGTCTATCCTAAAAATTACCTACAGCTATATGAATCAAAAATATCCTGAGATTTGTGATGGATGATTATTCAGAAAAAAGTCAGGACTTGTCTTTACAAAACCTGAACCAGTTTAATAAACCAGTTCAGTTAACCTGATAGAAGCCTCTATGTGCGTATACTTACTTCAGCTGGAGAAAGGCTTATTTCAGTTTTGTTTAATGCTATTCTTCATCAGCCTAGAATAAACCAAAATAGAAATATCAACCCAAATTTCTGAACCAACGTGATGAAAAATTGCTTTAAAATTATGGTCTGGTCCTGCTCACACTGCAGTCATGCCACAAGTTAGCTTCTTACACCATGGTAGCATAACCATGGGTGGGCAAACATGCTAGGATGAGTGTGAGGCATGGCAAGTAGCTGACGAATCTTTGGCCCTTTTCAAATGGGCCGGCGGTGCAGGGGGGATGGGTGGAGGCCACGGCAGGTGGCCAGTGTGTAGAAAGCTCATTACATGGACGCCCACCCACCTCTACCCATCCCCATGCACAGAGCATCCACCATTGGCACCCGTTGCTCCATGCATGGGCAATGGCTGGAGGTGGGTGGAGCGCGGGAACGTACACACACCCCCGCACACCTGCCGCGGCAGTCGTACAATTGTCTTCCCCACTGCCCATTCACCTGCATACGTGGGCAAGGAAAGGGCGTCTGTGAAAAAGGGCCTTTGTTCTTTAAAATGAAGTAAATTTCCATGCCACTCCCCAGGGAATGGTTGTGTATAATAGCTATGTGTACTATACAATGGCTACAAGATGTGTCACCTTGCTACCAGCATGGCAAAATGAGTAGTGCGGCAGCTTCTTACTCAGAGCATTGCATAAATGTGACCTGAGTTAAACCAATGCTACTCTGGATGTAGATAGGTCTGGAGTAAAAACAAAGCAGTGACTCCAAGAGTTGGTCCCTCATCAGTTAAACTTCTGCTAGTTGGGTTGCCATTCAAAAAAATGTAACGTTATTTGGATTGAGTACAGAGTATCTGAAATTTCTATTCTATTGTATTCAGTTTCCTACACTTCTCCTATAGCAGTGGTTGCTGAGTTTAAAAACTGACAAAACATATGCTTTGAAAACAAGTGGGTAGAGTGGGCAAAAACCCGTTTGTGTTAGGTTCTAAATACTTGGCATTATGTTACATGATAATGCATCATATTACAATGAATAAATGAGTATCACAGTCAGAGGGCTTGAATTTAATGGCAAAGCTCTTTCCCACACACTTTCTGTAAGTACACATTCACAAGTGTGTTACAAAGAATGAAAAAAAATCAGAAGTACATTCCTCTTTGTGTAAAATTTGTATAGGTTGCTTAGTAGCTGATCACTCGTCGGGGGAAAGATGCCCAAATATGATGCAGGTATTAAATTAAATAACCTTCCTACCAGAAATATAAAAGATACCTCAGTACATATTTGTTGGCATCTATTTAATTTTCACAATCTGTTTTATGCTAAGTTGGCTTTTTCTAATTCTTAGTGGCAGAATAAGCAAATCTGTAGTGCTAGACCAAGGTGCTCATATGAACTCAAAACGGAAACCAAGAGCTATCCAATCTCAGAAAAATGTTTCCTGGTTTCAAAGTTAATGTAATGCGTATTTGTGTGTTCCTTTGCACTGAAGACACTATAAAGAGTTCTTCAGAGGTGCTGGGGGCGTGATCTGTGCCCCCATCTCCCAGCTGCCTTTCAGCTGAGAGGGGCATGATCCTTGCTGACTCTGATGGAAAGGGGTCACAGCCAGGGAAAGCTTCGTCCCTGGTCTTGACCCCCTTTCCATCAGAGTCAGTGCTCGAGCGCCCCTTTCAGCTGACTGGGAGAGGGAAGTGCAGATCATGCCCCTCTCAGATGAGAGGTGCCTGGAAGAGGAGAGCACAGTTCGTGCCCCGCTCAGCTGAAAGGTGACTGGGGGAGGGGACCGCAGGGACCACACACAGCTTTTGATCTCTGCTCCTCTCCTTTCCCATTAGGAAAGGAGAGCAGCGGCCACTGAAATGGGGGGTCATGGCCAGGGAAGAAGCCTTCCCTGGCTGTGAACCCCCTTTCCATCAGAGCCAGTACTAGCGTGCCCCTCTCAGCTGACAGCCGGCGGGAGGGGAGGGGAGGAGAGGGAAAGCCATGCAAGTGCTCACACTGTCTCGGGGGGGAGGGGGCTCCTTACAACTGGAGGGGCTTACTGGTGATTTTGCTGTCCCCAGCAAGATCGATGGAGCAGTTGTCCAGCTCTCAGAAAGCTAGGGAGGTGGGGGAAAGGAGTGTGTTAGCGGTGCCATCTGTGGCAGCTGTTGCAAGCCCATGAACTGCAGGCAGGAGACTGCCCATATGAAGGGGTCTCCTCGCTGCCCATGGTGGCGGCTGCGGACTCCACAGGGTGCCTCCAGATTCCGGGCACTCCCTGCCCATGTGTTAACAATATCCTATGTAAGAAGTTAGTTTAGTGAAGGCACTTTAAGTTCTTGATGATGGCCCCACAGCTCTCAAATTCCTTTCCCCTGGTGATGGGGGGGGGGGGGGGGGGAAAGGGTATAGAGCAGCATGTGTGTGAAATCCCATTTCAGGATTGAACGCATGCACCAGGATATATGACTCTTCCTACAGCAGCCTTGGAGAGACCAGAAGAGCTTCTGAAGATTTTCTGCCAGGGATCAGTGCATCTGATTCGCAACAGGTAGAAGCCTTTCATACACTACAATGGCACTTGATAGCAAAAACCTGGGACAATTGCTCCATTTTTTTTTCTTGGGCAAACATTTTAGGGTTGGCACCTGGAAGTTAGGGGGCAATCTGGAAATAGATAGCAATTAGTAGGCGGTGTTTGGCTGTGAGATGCAAGAATAAAGTTGTTGTGTCTTTTAATCCAAGAAGACTCCATTATTCAACTCAGAATCTCCCATCAGTGTGGTCTCCATTTGTCTGCCCTAGCACAGCAGATTTCCAAACCTTTGAGAAATGCTGTGGCTATCTTTAATGTGGATGGCATGCACACATTAAATAAGAATCAGAATTTTCTATTCCTTTCCAGTATTCAAGCTGAAAGACTGACCTTTGTTTTGTTTTTCCAGTGGTTTCCTAGATCTAGTCCTTTAGGAAAATAAATGTAAAGAAAGAGAACGGCCCTTTTTAAATTGTAGGTTTATAATTGTTTTAATATGTTTTATAATGCTTTGGGCCGACCCGAGATGCCTGGGGCAGGAGGGGGTGGCATATAAATGTTAGAATAAATAAAATAAATAAATAAAATAAATAAATGGGTGGGGGTGGGGCTGTGGGCGGGCAGTGGGTGCACCCACTGCCCATTTAAAGCCACCAGTGCAGGCGGCATGAAGGTGCAGGCATATACGGGCGCACACCCATCCCCCACGCATCCCCACACACAGAGCAACCGGCGTTTTCAACAATTGCTCTGTGGGTGGGTGGTGGGTGGGGATGTGTGGGGACGTGTGGGTTGTAGGAGCACCCCCGACACATTTACACAAGACACTCCCCCACGTGGGTGTTCAGTGTCCATGCATGGGAGCATCTCGTGTAAAAAGGTCCAGTGCATCCAACTTGATATATTTTAATGATGCCATAAACCCATGAAGATGGAATTAATGCAAAATTCCTCTGGCATCAGGATTCCTGGGGCATACCACCTCCCTATATGATTACAATTGAAGGTTCATTTAGAGGGCCTGCTCAAAACCATATATAACAGTCTTATTCCACATAATGTTCTCATATTAGGCTTTTTAAAAATAGGATACTAGTGGTGCATTGACTGCGTTCTTAACCTGGCTCCATTCTTTTTATTTAAGGAATGTATTTTTAGGTCCCTTTTCATGCCTTTGTTCCTCAAGTTGCATTCAGCAAATCCACCTGCCTTCTGAACTAAGCAACTTAAAAGTTGAGTTCCAGCAAGTGCACTGACAACATTACTGTACCAAATATCAGTTGTTTCCCTTTCTTTGTAAAATGTGGTGCATAGCGGAGACTGGAACATTAACTATCTTACTAACACAGAAAAACACAACTCATTTGGATATGCCAATAGCTGACCTGTGCTTTCACAACAAAACAGGGGTGGACATCCCTCGGAGCTCTGAAATGCTTAAGTGAGCTGTAAACAGTGAACACAAAGCAGATGTTTGCTATCACAAGCTCCTGTACTTTTCCCATTCAGAGGTAAGATGCCAAATGAAATCAGCTTCACCCTGCTGTACTTCTGACTTCACTAACAAAGCAGAACATCACCAAAATTTCATGAAAAACCTTGCTTGTTCTGTGACATTTCAAGCAAGGTTTCTCAGGAAATGTTGGGTATGTTCTGCTTTGTTACAGTCAGAAATACAGCAGGGTGAAGCTGTTTTCACTTGGCATTTTTGGTAGGGCAGAGTCAGTGTTCACTGTCAGGTAGTCTGGGGATAAGCACTTGGCCTTTGAGTGCTAACCTGAAAAGAGCATCTACATTTCTGGAGCTTCCTGCCTCAGTTACCTATGATGCTTGCTCCTATTATCCCTAATTGCTTTGGACTGTGACATCACCACTGAGCGGGTGAAGAGAATGCAGAAGCGCTGGCATCATCAGAAAATTGCATTCCACCTTCCACCGCCAAAGTGCATCCCCATTATATCTGTGCCCTCCAATAGAAAATTGAATCTTTCTTGTGCTTCCTTTCGATTCAATGGTGCTATTTTAGTGGAATACCATTACAGCTACAGCAGTTGATTGCTTTGACCCTGAAGTCCTTTCTGCAGGGGCTGCTGAATTGCGGAATCGCAAGGTTCATTCACAGACCTTTGCCAGTGAGTCATACCCTGCATGCCAAATTTGCAAGAGCAGCAATATGAAAGAAATAAAATAAAATGAAGACTTATCTAGCCCAACAAGTTTGACCAAATATAGATAGCTGTGTACTGCAAATATCGAGTGTTATCCAGAGCTTGGTTATCTCCTTTACCTCAGGTTTCCTATGAACACAAACCTTTTCTCTTGCCACCTTGTATTGTCTCGGTGACGTCAAGGAATTGGCATAGTCCCAGAGAATTCAAGGAATTCAGTTACACTTCCATCCTCACCCTCGGCACATTCTACTGTACCTAGGACAGTGGCTTCCAAGCTTTTTTGTTGTATGACCCCATTTTGAGACTTAAAAATATTTCTGGGATACTAAACAAGAATGAGTACATGCAAAATATTGGGAGTATGACCCCCACCTGCAGATGGCATATTCAGAGGCGGCTGGTGGGTTTTGAGGCTGGAGGGGCAGGGCAACGGTAGGCAGCATAGCCCAGCAGCAAGGAGTTCCCAGGGTTAACACACAAAACACAGTTTGCATGCACATCAAGCTTAAAATAAATCATTTATAAACCCAAAACACAGGCACTCATCCTTGTAAAGCACCCAAGTCACAGTCTGAGTCCAGTAGTTCATGATACTGAGGAGGACTGACAATGCCATGCAGTCTACATAACCATGCAAGATTATAATTGGTTCCATTTAAAACCACAGATTGAAACCCACCAGTCACCGTTTTTACACCAGATCAAGGATTGCAACAAAGCACAGTTTGCATGTGGTTTCTGTGCGGGTTTTTTTTTTATTTAAAAAAAATTGTGATTCATGGGGCTTTAAAATTTCTCCCCAACACACACACGCAGCAGAGGGCAAGAATACTGCTTCAGAAAGAAGGGACTTGCTGCATGTGTGTTGGAGGGACCCCAATCCCTGCTTC
>QEPC01001423.1:2387883-2401102 GCA_003113815.1 Sphenodon punctatus | reverse complement strand
TTAGTGATTTAGTTTTAGTGTTTGTAGGAGTAGGCCTGTGTACTTATTAGATAATCCATTTAGTTCATAGCATTTAGAATAGTTAATAGCAGTTAGATTTAGTGTAGATAGATATATATATAATATTAGATACAAAAAATAATTTAAAAACCCCATATAAAAACAAAAAAACCAAATAAAAAACAAAAGAAAACGATATAAAACCCAATAAAAAACCAAAAAAACATATAAAAAACAAAAAAACCACCCATAACATTTCCTGAATGGACGAACCGAATGGACGAACAGTCGAACTGAATGGCCAAATGGCCAAACAGAACGGCCGAACTGAACAGCCGAACCCAAACCCGGCGAACTAACCGAACTGCCGAACCGAACGCAGCCGAACTGAACAGATGAACCGAACGCAGCCGAACCCAACGGCCGAACCCAAACTGCGATCTGTTCGCCCATCCCTATTGGTTTTGCCTGTACTGTTGTTTTTAACCCTGTTATTGAATCATGTTACAGTGCTCTAAACAGAAGAAGACCATGTGCGAATGCGGTTCGGATGTTTGGAGTTCGGGCCAAACTCGGCCTGTTCGGACAACTGAACTGAACGTTCGAATGGCCAAACAGTTCGGAAAAGTTCAGATAAGTTCGGATGAGTTTGAGGGTGGGAAAAACATGACTTTGGTGGGAAAACGTGTCTGGAGGCAGCTGAGAAGCAGACTTCCTGGCATGAGGGGTGGTTTCAGGGCCAAATGATACCGATACTGAGAAAAAAAATCAATTTCGGTATCGGTATCAATATCGATAGCCCTATTTTCGGATAGGTCGAAAGTTTGGCCGAACCAAACTCCGCCGAACCGAACAACCGAACCCAAACTTGGGTTTCGAACCGAAAGGCCAAACGTCCGAACATCCGAACCACGTTCTGTTTGCACATCCCTAATGCTGAATTGTGCTTGGAACCTTAAGATGGAAAATCTTCCTGGGGAATTCTTCTCAGTGGGACAAACAGACCATGCTTTTGCCACTGTTGGCTAGTGCAGCAGTTCCAAATACAGGTGCAATCTTTCCCCCTCTGAAGTTGATGATAAATTTCCATTGACTTTAATGGTGCAGGATTGTGCCTTTAGTATGTCTTTACAGTTAGTCATTTCAGCATAGCTTCAGGGGCTGAGATTTCTTAGATTTGGATCAAAGCTCAGCTGCCAGCTTAAATCATATTGGAAATCATTACTATTTTCCTTCAGAAGAAGAAAAAGGACCTCAAAATACTTCCAGATATTTGCTCTCCTTCTGAGCAGGGACATAAAACTGTCAAGACATTTGGGAGTATAAAATCAAATCCAGTGCCTACAGTTATATATCACGTTTCACACTGAAGAATCCCAATGTGCTTTATAAATTATTTGTCTATGACGTGCTCAAGTCACTTCTCCCACCTGGGAAATGCTACTACCAGGAACAGGCAGTTTTTCAATAGCACACAGTAATTATAATACATCAAGCCTTTGATTAAGTGGCCAGTCCAGTTCCAGATGGCTTTGCAGGCCTCTTTTCATTTGGATGGCAAGACTAGGGGGAACTGATCAAGTATTTTTTGTAGAATTTTATGCAAACCGATTACCTTAACTGACTGTGGCTTTTCTCCTAACTGCAAACACCCCTTTAAACAATGAAGTTGCAATTGCCATAAAATTAATGGGGAGCAGATTTCAAACAAACAAGAGGAAGTACTTTCTCAACCAACTCACTCACCAACTTATGGAATTCATTGCCCTGGGATTAGGGTGGCCAGATATGCAAATTTTAGAGGCCACTTATGAGAAATGCAGGTTTCAAGACTTCATTGGCTCCAATGAGAAATACAGGTTGGCTCCAATTAAGCCCTACAACCTGTTTCTCAAAGGTGGCCTCTAAAATATGCATATCTGGTCACCCTACCTGAGATGTTATGCAGGCCCATAGTGTAACTGCATTCAAAAAAAGGATTAGGCAATACGGGAATACGGGTCCACCACCAATGGCTATTAGGCAAGCTAGTCAGGAGGTGCAGCCTCATGCTCAGGAATTCCCCAACACTCTGCCTGCTGGGAGTAATTGGCAAGGGATGGATCACTCCAATATTCCCTCTTCTTGTAAACTTCCACTGAAGCATGTAATACTGGCCAGCTACAGAGACAGAATACTGGACTAGATGGTCTGACCCAGTATGGCAGTTCTTTGGTTCTTAAGCACAACATTCATGTAAATGATTGTAAATGATAAATGATTGGAAACGAGGAGGGTGATATTAGATTCTTTTCCCCTCCTAAAATCACAAGGCTTGTTTTGCCATATTGGCATATGCCACATGGCTTTAGAGAAGGTCTCTTCACTCCATTTCCCCATATATCTCAAGAAGTGTGGTTCTTACAGACCCTTGCTGAGACCTTCCAAAAAGGTGTAAATGCAATAATGCAGTATTTCTGGAATCTGGATTTCATTTTGTTAACCAGCCAGCTAACATTGCACTAATAGGGTCCACCAATAAATGCTTAGAATAGCCATTTGGAAACTAGGTATCTGAGGATCGATCGCACAATCAATACAGTGATCCAATTCATTTGTTAAACCACCTGGGTCACTGAAGTGTGATCCTCTGGGACCAGCTCCTGATTTGATTAATTGATTCACTTTCCCATTTTACATGTTTTAATCTGAAGAGGACAGTGGAAATATTTTTAATGGTTTGACCTACATACCATTGTATTTAGCTTGCTGTGACCTTTAAATTTGGGCTGACAGTAGCTGTAAAGCACCTCCATATCTTATTGCAGATAAAACAGTGGGGAAAAATAAGAACACACAACATTCTTTATGCAATTGTTTCCTTAGGGTAATTAACTCAGTCACCCAAGCTTAATCATCTATTTTCTCCAGGGTAACACTGTCATCAGATCAACATACTCTTCTAACCTAGAAGAGTTTGCATTGCAGGCATGGATATTAAGCTGATTTCCTGGTAGGCAAGAAGCCTGTTAAGCTCTTTGTTTAGTAGCCCAGCTAGAGAACTAGTAAGGGAACAGCTAATCTTTGTTTATCAGTCTCCAGAAATAGCCCAGATCTGATGTCACTCACTGGTTAAAAATAAATAAATCGGCATTGATCAAAGAAGAAACTGGAATTTCCCTTGGAAATGCCCTTATTACTGATAGGGCGTGACTGTGCCATGACAAGAAAAGTATATTTGTTCTTTTTTTGCCACAGCCATGGAAAACCAAGCACAGTTAAGGAATTTGGAGGCATGAGCTACATCAGGATTAGTATCTAAAATAGGAAACTTTTTTTCACTGTAGGTTGTCAGGGATTATAATAGAAAGGTCTCTAGGATCCATATTCAGGATGCTGTGAAGGAGTTTTCTATAACTCTATACTTCATTTTCATTCTTATTCACTTCTGCCCTCAATTGCACTTATATGATCATAAATATTGGGTTACAGACTTTTGTTGCTTATGTAAGCTGTGCCAACTTTTTAAGGTGCAAATGGTATTTTAGATTTTCTGCGGCGGGAAAGCAAATGACACATTGTGAGGTGCTTATGAATTCTATGGATAGAATGGAACCGTTAGCAATTTCAGGCAATAGTGTGATCAAACCTTTATGCTTTGTAAGTAGTGTATGTTACTTTTCTTCCCTTTCTTTTTTTAAGTTTCATGTTGGGTTGTTTTAAAAAATAAAAATAAAAATCTGTATTCATTGATGATTGAGTATAGTCCCTCCCAATCCAATAGATTTCCATATTCCTGTTTGGGTGAAGTTTCTATTACACAGAGAACTGTGTGATGGTGTTGGTTATATTTTAGAAACTGGGGGATCTCTTAAAGTTATGGGGACTTGAGTACAGTCAGCATCACTTAACCAGGAGTCTAATAATCAGGATTTCTACAGGATAGAATTTTGGGGACAGTTCTTCCCCAGGCTACTTATGTTGTTCAATGAAGACACCACTTCATTTATAATTGGGATGCAATATTGGGTGATTTCAGACGTTACGCGGTCCCGATTCACCACAGTGGATTCCCAGTGGTGGCGAGCCACCCAACCACCCCCCGTGGTCCAGGGAGGTCCCGAACAGACGTGACGGGAGTGGCACCACGGCAGGGAAACGGTCTGACAGACCACAGCCCGGGGCAGTGCAACAGGCATGATGCCGATTCCCGTCTGTGGTCAAAACACCCAGAAGGCACCGGGGAGGGGCAGGAGGCAGACATGGCTGGCTGAGGGCAAAGGAAGCCAAAAGCGCCTACAGGGAACACCTACACAAGGGAAATGGGAAGGGAGGGGGAGGAGGGAGAAGAGCCGCTGAGGCAGCGCACACAGCAGGCACAGAGAAAACAAGGTCACAGTGGAACACACAGCACAAGCACACGCCTGGGTGCATACACACCCATACGGGAAAGGAAGGGAAGGGGGGGCAGAGCGGGACAGACAACACACATGGCACAACGGGAACAGGGGGGAGGGGGGAGGGGGTCTGGGATAGAGAGTGGGGGGAAACGGGAACAGGGGCAGGACAGGACATGGGGAACGGCATCCAGAACCCCCACAACAGCACAGCCTGCATGGGCACCCCCACAGCTACACAGCCAGTCCCAGAATGGGGGGACCCCGCATGGACAGAGCACAGGCACAGAGGGAGGCACATGGAACAGGGAGCAGCCTGGGAACGGTCCAGGAGGCAGACAGGCACCCCAAGTGCCGCTGAGGGTGTGATGGATGGGATGGAGGAGAGCCGGAGCCGTGCAGCCGGTCCAAATACACACACACACACACGCACACATGGGAGGACACTGGGAGGTGCAGTCCGGGGACCCCAGAACCCCGTGGTCACAGAGTCTCCCAAGGGGGGGCATGGGCACAGGAGGGATCGCAAGCAGACCACCCCACGGGACCGCTGGTACCCACGGGCCCCGTGAACACAGCCAAAGGACATGGCCAGGGTGGGGCCCCCTCCATCAGACAGGCTGTGTAGGCGGCCAGGCTGCACACAGAGAGGGTAGGCATGGTCTCCGCAGCCGACCACCCCACATGCGCGCACCTCATCTCCGGGATGCACCCATCGGGAAAGGGATGCAGGCCCAGCGTTTCTGTATGCAGCTGGCAATCGCGGGCACTCGCCTCATAGCCAAAGTAGCGCAGGCTGGAGCTCAGACTCACATAGGCACCTGTCAGGCTGTCTGGACAGCTCAGGAGCAATTGCACAGCTGGGGAATGCCACAGGTCACACAGGGCCATGGTCTTGCAGAAGGTCCAGCTATGGGGTGTGCTGGGGGTGGAGGGGCCCACGGGCACCAGGGAAGTCCTGCCAGCCATGGTCCAGCACGTGCCTGATACTAAATGGAAGGCGAGAGGGGCCCCAGAATCCATGGAGGGATGGGAGGGGAAGCAGGGAAGCTCCAAGGCCAAGCGATAAGGCCACAGTCCACAACATTGCCCGGCTAATGAGTGAGGCATGGGGTGCAGACCCAGTACAGCTGCTGGCACTGAGCACACATACAGGACAGTCTACACACAGCTCTGGGTGGCGAGGACAACAAGCAGCCAAAGCACAGAGAGGTGGGAGGTGATGACAGCAGGAATGCAGCTGCAGGCCCCGCATGCCCAGGTGCAGGCTGGACCATGTGCCAGGCCCCATGCAGGGACTTCAGGTGTGCGCAATGGGGTGCCCACTGCTGCCCCTCCCCTGTCACCCTGTGGGAGCTGGCCCAGCCAGCTGGGGGGGGGCAGAGGTGACTCGGGGCCCCCTGGTCGGTAGACAGGTCATGAACAGCCTAAAATTGGTGTGGCTTCAACCCACCCGGGGCACTGTTCACCATGGAGCTGGGCTGGTTGGGTCCCTGCGGGATGCACCTAACAGTCTGCGCTGAGTGGTACCGCTCGCACATGGACCTCCTGCGCATCCAGACCGCAGAGGTGCACCTGGCCACCCGGCTGCGGGTGAGCATGGCCTGGAGTGCTGCTAGAGCCTGGTGAGCCCACCATGGTTGCAGGCACTCCCTGGCCCGGCTCAGGGCCCAGCGGGTGTCCAGAATAGCCAGGCAGGCTCTCATGCACGCCCATCAGCAGGCTGCAGCTCTCCGCGAGGCGGCCAGCCAGCCAGCTCCAGTGGCAGAGGGAGTCCATGGGCCACGCTGCTCAGCTCGCTATGCCCCTTGCCCGGCAGCTATGGCTCACAGAGCAGGCACAGGGGTGGTGGGCCAGGGTGCTGGCTCAGTGGGACGAGGCTGCCTGGAGAGCGCACTTTCAGCTGGACAGGCGCACCCTACTGCGACTCGCAGAGCTGTTAATGCCCTGGCTGGAGTGGCAGCACACCGCCATGCAGACCCCCATTCCCATGGTCCAGCAGGTGGCCATCAGGGTCTGGGCACTAGCAATGCCCGACTCCTGCTGGTCCGTCTTGCAGCATTTCGGTGTCAGGGTGAGCACCATTACTGGGATCCTGCGAGACATCTGCGAGGCAGTGGAGGGCATGCTCCTGGACTGACTGATCCAGCTGGTGGACCAGGAGGCCGTGATGCCCGGTTTCACAGCTGGAGGGTTCCCCAACTGCATGGTGCCGTGGACGGCACCCACATCAAGATCCTCCACGCCTTAGATGGAGAGGCCACGGAATATGCCAACAGACATGGGTACCACTCCCTGAAGCTGCAGGTGATTGTGGACCACCCGGGGCAGTTCATAGAAATTTTCACGGGCCACTCTGGGTGCAGCCATGATGGCCAGATCATGACAATCTCACCCTTCTATGCCTGGATGTACCGCGGGGACTTTGCGGACATGGGGATGACCCAGATCGAGGGGGTGCTGATGCCCCCCTGCATCCTGGGGGACCCAGCCTACCCACTCACCCGGTGGCTGATGAAGTCATACCCGGTCGCCAGGAACCCTGTGGAGGCACTGTACAATACCCGACTGTGTGCAAGCAGGACCGTGGTTGAAAGGGCCTTCGGGGCCCTCCAGCAGGGGTGGAGGAGCCTTGCAGGCCGCCTGGACTACACGGTGGAGACCTCAGCTCTGGTGATCGGAGCCTGCTATGTGCTGCACAACGTGTGTGAGACCGATGGGGATGCCGTCAACTACCCCGTGCCCCAGTGCCCTCCTGACCCCATGCCTCTCTATGTGAACGCAGAGAGCCCACCCTCCCCCTTCCCCTCATTCCCCCATGTCCCCCATGTGTCCAGGGCCTTGGCTGCCCTGTGGGCACCGTAGAGCTCTGGGAGCTCTCCTCCCCCCCGCCGTCCGTGTTCCCAACAATGTCCTGGGAGGCCTTGGTGTCCTGAGGGGCAGGCGTTGTTGGGAGGGTGGGCAGACCAGGGGCCAGAGGGGCCCCCGGGCAGCTGCTCCATCCAGAGACCTACAGGGACCAGGAGGCAGATGCGTGGGCCAGCGGGTATGCCAGTGGCTGGGGTGGTGGCAGAGGTGGTGGGGGCACCGAGGGGCCTGGCATCAGGGACAGGGTGGGCAGGTTGCCTGGTGGGGTAGCTGTAATCACGTATTTGCTCATGGTCCCTGCATGCAGGAGCAGCGAGGTGCTGATGTCGTGAGAGCAGTCCATCTTGACCAAATGCTCCCTCACCATCCTGTCGATGGCCAGTTCCAGTCGCCCAAATGCCTCCACCTGCCTGCTGTGCTCCCAGAGCTCCCACCTCCATTCCAGTCGCACCTCCGCCTGAAGCCTCCGGTCCTTTGCCTCCGCTTGTTGCACGGCCCTTTCCGTGGCTGCCTCCATCCGATCAATGGCCACGATCATCTGCTCACTGGTTGAGAGGACTATGGCCTCCACCTCCTCCTTCTCTGGTGCCGTACCCATTCCCAGTTCTTGCTCATCCCTCATGCTGGGGGCACGTGGCTGGCTTGCTGGGACCTGTCGGGTTGCCCTGTTGGGGTACACATTAGGGGTGGTTAGGTGCCCCAGCCACCTGCCCCCTATCCCATGGCATGGCTGGGGGGGTCATGAGTCCCCCTCCTTGGGTTGGTGGCCAGTGCCCTCCCCTAGCATTCCCCTGCTCCCAGAACCCCCTTCCCCACACAGCATGCCCCGGGTCCCCCGCACGGCCTTCTCCAGCACCCTCCACTTGCCAGTGTGCCTCACCTGGGACCTCTGGCTGGTCCCAGGGCTGCTCTCCACCATCCTCCCCGCCCACCTGTTGCAGGTGCCGGGGCGTGCCGTGCCCTGTGGGGATATGGGAGGGGTTGGGTGGGGGTGGGCTGAACGTGTCCCCCAGCACCCCCCTGGGCCCCCTTACCATGGTTTGGGGTGCCCGGGGTTGCTGGGGGTGTCCCCGTGTCTGGTGTGCCCCTCTCCCCCCTTGGCCCTCCCCCCCAGTCTATCTCCCCTCCCACCTGCTTGCTTACCCTTGATGTTGGTCTCGGAGCCCTCTGAGGCCGGTCCCTCTGTGTTGTTGGCCCCCTGTGTCCACTGGCTGAGGGTGACCAGTGTGCTGGCCTTGGATTATCCTGGTCCAGACAGGGGCTGGGGGCTCTCGGGGCTGGTGCGTGAGGGGGGCCTGCAAGTTCCCGAGGTCCTGGGGCATTCCTCTAGGAGGGTGGGGCTCCTGGAGCTGGTGCCTTCTAGGGGGTGGCGAGGGGAGGGGGTACCTTGGCCCGTTCCCTGCCCTGGACCACTGCACTCCCCACGAGGCGACAATGGAGCCCTTCATGTGAAGGATGCGGTCCAGGGCGTCATAGTAGGAGGTGGTCCAGGCTCCATGGCCGGACCACTGGTTGTTGTCCCTGATGGCCTTGTACCCCCTCTTGAGCTCCTTGACCTTCGATCAGCACTGGGCCATGGTCCTGTGGTGCTCCATCGCCTCCATGCCCCGCACAATCTCCAGATAGACATGCTCGTTCCTCTGGTTGACCGTTAGCTCCAGCTGATGCTCCAGGGTCCCCCAGATCCTGATGAAATCCTGGGTTTCCCTCTGCACCCATTGCCACTCTTGGTGGTACAGCCGTCTCCTGCGTGGGCCCTCCCAGTCTTCCTCCTCCTCCTCCAGCTCCTCCTCCACCTGGCCAGCACCCGCCACCTCTGGGGGTTCAGGCTCCCGGGCCCGTTTCCGTGTCTGTGGGTCATGGGGAGGGGGAGGTTGGTTGCCGGGTTGCTTCAGCCCTGCAGCCCTTCCACCTGACCCCCCACCTGCTGGCTGGCCTGCCCGCCTCCCTTGGTGCCCCTGTGCCCTTGCACCACCACCCCTTCGGTCCACTTACCCGTTTCCGGAGTGCCTCTTCCCCCAGGCCGGTTGTCGTCTCTGGGGAGGCCTGCCCCACCTGCTGCTGCTGCTATCCCTCCACTGCCTCCATGTGCAGCATGACCACCTCCTCCACCTGCACCTCCTCCTCCTCCTCCCTTGCTCTCCCACCCTCCGCTCTCCTCTCCCTTCCACCTCGCTCCATCCTGCCACGTTCCCCTGCTGCTGTGTGCCCTTTAAATCTCCCTCCCCGGCCTGTGTTGTTGCTCGTTGCTTGGCAGCGATGTTACATGCTTTGTCCCCGGCTGGAAATCGTTTTGCTTGATTCTGGCTGGTGGTTGCTGTTCAGATGTTACTTTTTGTTATTTCCTGGTGGGAATTGCTTTGAACACGCTTTCAGAGATGGTCCGAGCTGGAGCTCCAGAGGGGTGGTTAATTTTGTCCCCTGCTGGAGATTGTCTGTGGTGAACATCTGGCAGACACCGAACAGATGTTCAGGGCCCTTTGGCCCCACCGTGGGGTTGAGTGTGGTTCACTGTGGTTGACTGTGATCTCGTAACATCTGAAAACACCCATTGAGTGTTTTTAAATGAAACTGGCAAGGAGTGAGGGGACTGTGGCTGCTGAGTGGTATGGCTACGGGGCGTGTGGTCAAATGGGCGGCTCCCAGCAAGGCTACCCTGACCACAGATGCAGCCTCTGCACTTGTGGCTGGCTCCACATGGAGCACTCCTGATTTATCAAAGATGCTCCGTGCGGGACCATGAGTAGCCACTGCATGATTTACGGGAGTGCGCTCCCCCATGCACCAACTTCACACGAGCAATTGGACACGTGGTCAGTGGGGGGCCCTGCATGGACATGTCTCATTTTAAAACACCCATTGTCAAATGAGGAATGGAGATCACTGACTTTACAGAGCAATCATCTAAACTCAGAGACAGCCCATGGGATTTGTAAGATCAGGGAAGCAATTTAATGTGGGGCTTTTTTCTAGCAGCAGTGGCAGTGGATCCCAGAGGACAAGAACATTTGGGGGGCTGGGGCTGGGGCCTCTCCCAGCAGTGGCTCCCAGAATGTAGGCTGGGGAGGTTCCCCAATCAGGGCCTCTCCTGGAGGTGGTTCCTGGCTAGGAATTCCAGAGGTGTGGGGTCTGTCAAAGCACAGGGTCAGAAGCACAGGCCATGGTTGTTTGTGTTTAAGTCCAGCCATGAACCCAGAAGTTTCGACCACCCAAGAGAATTTATGCAGGAAAGTGAAATGCAAGCTGTGCTGTTCCTTCTGAGGGTGGCAGAAGACAAAGTTCAGGATGAACCTGCTCAGTCATGTAAACACACATAACGGACTTGTACATCAGAATGTTGGATTTAGAATACAAGTTTTATATCCAATCTCAATACGAGACTGTAACTAGGAACAAGAGGAAATGCCGTGTCAGTTAACCAACCAGTCACACAAGGGCCACTCTCATGCGTATACTTATGGGTGCGAGCATAGTCTGATCACACAATGGGTAAAACTGCTGAACACTAGAAATAAAAAGGGTGCAATATCAAAACAAAGAGTAGTTGGGTGTTGGCAGACACCCTTGTCTAAATGTCTTTCTTAATAGTTGAAATAACTTGCTTAGGGGTGCAGTTTGCTATTGATGGAAATGACCATTTTTGGTTTTGCTGATGTCACGCTAGGTAATTTGGCATTGTTGTGACTATGTGATTATGATTTTGCTCAGGTTAACAATTTGCATAATCCGATGGGGTATACATGAAGAGATTTCCATATTTGCTTTGTTATTGATTAACCATACTCCTAGCTCCTGCTACTCGCCGCAGTCAGCTGCTGTAGGTGTGTAGTTGCTACTTAACAAATAAACTTCTGCACACCCAACTCTCGGTGTAGTGACTCATGGTTTTGAGCCAGGATTAAACTTTTAGTATTTATTCATAATGTGAGTTAATTTTATTTTTGTTTCTTTTCTTAGCTCTTTTGTGCATTTTGTAAGTGACAAATATGGTACAATTGTGACTAAGGACATTTCTCTTATATTTGGGACAGCCATTTATTCAGGATATTTTTACATCTCCTGAAGAGTCCCAATAAAGTGGCTTCTCCTAGGCCTGAAGCGGCAGCATTCTTTACCTTTCTGGTTTGTGCTGCCGCTTTTTTGACTTGTTGGCCACTGGTCCGATGGCAACCAACAGCAATTTATGATATTTCATGGCAATTTGCGACCGTTTATAGGAATTTGATGCAGTTTATGGAAGTTTACGGAAGTTGTTGTAGTTTACAGCACTTTTGGGCATTCATGTCAGTTCACAGTAATTTGCAACAGTTGCAACCATTTTAGTGACATTTACGACAATTTGTGACAGTTCCCCCATAAATTTCAGAATAGTTTATGTAAGTTTGTGGCAGTTCATGGAACTTTACAACAGTTTCTGAAATTTTACAGCAGTTCACAGAAGTTTACGACAGTTCCTGGAAGTCCTCGAGAGTTTCTAGCACTTTCAAAAAGGCTGAAAAGGTCAACATGCATGAGCGGATAGCAGCAGCAAATATCAATAAGTGCTGCTGCTTCAATGGGGGTTGCCGTGTCATTAAGGTGATGTCAGATTGGACATTACTAACAAAAAAGCTGTCGCTTGCCATTTCACAGCTACTCCCGTATTATCAACGATTTCAGTGGAGTCAAGACTTCACTCATTTTCCACATCATAGCATAGTTTTCATTGCAGGCATAAATATACGACACCGATTTTCACCCTGGAGCAGTCTTCTGCTTTCAAAAATTTGCATCTGGATTGCAATTTAGCCTCTGAAGAGGTAGAAGGTTATGTTTCTTGGCAAGATATTAAAATGTAATTTACACAGAAATGTACTGCACAAGTTGGATAACACAGTGGGATCAGTCTATGTTATTATTTATATAGCACTTTCAATGTTCAAAATACTTTACAATTCTTATCTAGTTCACCCTGACAATAACCCTGTGAGGTAAGTCATTATTTATGCTCAACTTTCATGCTGACACTGCCCTTGGGGGAGCTGAGCATGAATTCATGACCATCATGGCAACCATGGGCCTGTCCCAGATGGTTATCAGCCCGACACATCAGGGCGGACACACCTTGGAACTTGTGTTTTGTACCAGCCTTGAGGCAGGTGTTCCGTTAGTGGGGGAAATATCAGTTGTGCTTGGAAATATCACCTTGTCATGGACTGACCATTGCCTCCTGCAGACCTCGCTCCTAGAGCATGTCTGCCCCCAGAAGGGTGTTGAGCCGATTCAGATGGTTTTCCCATGGAGGATGATGGAACTGGAATGGTTCTGGAATGCTCTGGGGGAAATACCCTCTGACCTTGACGAACGTCTCATTGATGACCTCGTTGTGCTGTGGAACACTTTGCTGACAGAGGCCGTTGATCAGATGGCTCCTAGGCATCCGCTGCCCAAGCGGCAGCTCCGTAGACCTCCTTGGTTTTCCAAGGAGCTGCGGTTGCTGAAGCGAGATGGGTGACAGTTGGAGTGATGGTGGCATCATTCACGTGCTGAAGTTGATAATATTGCAGCATAGAGCCAGTTTATGAGTCTATGCCATGGCTATGCGGGCAGCAAAGAACGCATCTGCAAAATTCCATCCAGCAGAGCTGTTCTGGGTAGTGCGGGGGCTGGTAAGTCTGGCCTCCCTCAATCTTGGAGTGGAGTCATCTACTGCCCACTGTGACATGTTTGTGGATTATTTTGTGGACAAAATCACTCATATTCACCACGATTTTGACACAGCATTTATTACACTAGGGGAACCAGAGGTTATGGAAGTCCCATCATGTCTAGTTTTCTGGGATCAGTTTCAGTCAGTGATGCCCGCCAATGTGGTGGATTTTCTTGTGGTGGTCAGGGCCAGTTCTTGTGTATTAGACCCTTGCCCATTCTGGATGGTTAAGATCTGCCAGGAGACAATGGGGTTGTTGCTGGCTGGGGTGGTCAATGCCTCCCTG
>QEPC01001423.1:2374783-2387450 GCA_003113815.1 Sphenodon punctatus | reverse complement strand
TTGAATGGTTCCACTCATTCCTGACCAGAAGAACCCAGAGGGTGGTTCTCAGGGACTGTTTTTCATCACACCGAGAACTCTCATGTGGAGTTCCGCAGGGTTCTGTTCTGTCCCTTCTCCTGTTCAACGTGTACATGCAGCTGCTCGGCGAGGTGATTAGGGGATTCAATGTACGGTGTCATCAATATGCTTATGACACCCAACTGTACCTCCCTTTTTCAACAGACCCAGGCCTGATGGTTTCAGTGCTTACTCGGTGCCTGGTGACTGTGAGGGATTGGATGAGGGCTAATTGACTGTGGCTGAATCCTGACAAGACGGAGGTGATGTTAGTGGGTAAGGTGATGGAATTGGTGGCCCCCATCATTGATGGGGTCTGTCCTCCATTGACCTCCCAGGTATGGAGTCTAGGGGTGCTCCTCAATGCGCAGCTCCACCTGAATCTCCAGATGGAGGCTGTGGCAAGGAGTGCTTTCCACCAGTTGCATCTGGTGCAATGGCTTCGACCATTTGTTTCAGACTCTGACCTGGCCACAGTCATGGGGGGGCATAGCTCAAGTGGTAAGAGCACATGCTTTGCATGTATAAGATCCCAGGTTCAATCCCCAGTATCTCTACTTCAGGATCCCTGGTAGCACACCTGGGGGAGGCCTCTGCTGGGGGCTTGGAGGGGTTTCCGGTAGCATGCCAGGATGGCCTCTGCTGGAGACCCTGGAAGAGCTGGATTTGGACCTGAATTTGAAACTCCTGCTGCTGTGTCAAGTTGTGACGATACTGGGCTAAGATGGACCATTGGTCTGACTCAGGTAGGCAGTTTAGTTTATCCATACTTTCATCACCTCTCTACTAGACTACTGTAATGCACTCTACATGGGGCTACCCATGGTGATGGCTCGGAAATTGCAGCTGGTGCAGAATGCAGTGGCCCATCTCCTAGTGGGACTGGGCCACCAGAAGCATATTACACCAGTGCTCCGCTCTCTGCACTGGCTGCCAGTGTTTTTCCAGGCCCGATTCAAGGTGTTGGTTTTAACCCATAAAGCCCTAAATGGTCTGGGCCCTGCCTATCTGCAAGACCGCCTCACTCCCTGTGTCCTGGATCAGCCCCTGCAGTCATCCGGGGATGCCTTGCTTGAGGTCCCCCGAGTTTCTCGGGTGGCCACGCTGGAGAGGGCATTCTCTGTGGCCACACCGCACCTATGGAACTCCCTTCTGGTGTGGGCTGGGCTGGCCCTGGACCTCCCCTCTTTTCAGAAAAGTTGCAAGACCTGGCTGTTCCGCCAGGCATTTGATGGGGGAGAGGGGTCATAGGGGGGGTAGGGGGCAGTTGTTTTATCTGTTTCCTCCTTTTAATGTGTTTTAATTATTTTTATTGTTGTAAGCCGCCTCGAGCTGCCTGTGGCAGAAGGGGTGGGGTAATAAGTTTTTGAAATAAATAAAAAAATAAAAATTATTATTCCCATTTTACAGACCGCGAACTGAGACTGAAAGATAATGGGTACAGCCACACAAGATGTGAATGTAATTTTGGGCACCATTGCCGTGAGATGCAGTTACTTGTGCACCAGACAGCCACTAGGTCCAGGGCAGACAGCTGACTGCTAAGCCCTGCATCCTCCAAAAAAGGCTGAGGACACTTAGCATAGCAGCCTTACCGAAAGTGGAGTAAGGATGCCCAAAATCACAGTATCAGTCTGCCCCTCGTGGACCCAGTCCCCTTCTTCTGTGCCCTGTGGTGTGGTCTGCTGTGGGGCTTTGAGCGGTAGGCATTGTCGCCATTCCTGCATGGCTACATCATGGCCAGGGGTGGGATAGTGGACAGGCCAGGAAAAGGTGAGTGGGGCGAGGCTGGGCACCCACATCTGTAGCAGCACCTCGGCATACCCCAGGGTTTGGGGGAACAGCCAGCCATCAGAATCCCACGTGCCTGATTTCCCTGCAGAGGGAGGAGTCAGACCATCTGCCATGCTCTCCATGCTGGCCACACAGTGTGGCATCTGAAATTGCCCTGATCCACCAGGGCACGTGGGGATCAGTCCGGGTCCGACTCATCTGGCTTTACCCAGTGTCTTACCCAATGCCAGTCAATGACCTCATGGCTAAGATGGCATTTGAATCCTGAAAATTTTGAATTGACAGGCAAATACAGACTGACAAATGGAGAAATGTTAAATAGTTGTATGCAGGGACTTGCTTTGCTCAGACATTCACAATGTCAATGTATTGTAGTGTTGAACTGATCACCAATTAGCTCAGCCCTGTAATTATTAGGCATTTTGGTATGAATCAGAATGCAGGATAACGCCAGTTAGTTCAACAGTAATTATTATGTACTAGGCTAATAAGAGAGTGACTAATGCAAAAAAGGTGTTTGTTTGGATAGTTTATTTGAAAAGTTGTGGGTTGTTTTTGTTTTTTTTAAAATATATCTTATTTTTTTTTTTTAGAAAGGAAGACATGTTAAAAATTATCTAGTCCATCCTCTTGGCCTTAAGCAGGGCCAGTTATATCAGAGATAGGCAGACAAACTGGAAGGAGGTTCTTCTTCAATCTTCAAATCTGGAAAATCAAGTTCAGCGACAATTACAATCCAAGCGTCACAGATTGGATCCAGTTAGTTGGAAAATCGTATTTGGTGTGACAAGATTATTGAAAAATATAAAATTATTGACAATTTGGGAAACTTAAGGCTATGATGGAAGAAGAATGACCATTAGCTAATAATTAGACAAAGAAAAGTAGAAACATTTTTGAAGGATGGAAAGAAGGTGTGAATGTGTGGCTTGACAAACTTCCACTGAACTTAATGGAAAAATCCCAATAACTTCAGTAGAAGTTGGACTGGGCCTTCAGATGAGGGCATGAAGAACTATCTACTTATTAACTGACCACCATCAGCAGGAGAGAAAAACCACTGCAGGAAGGCAGGTCATTGCATCAGCAAGTTCAAATGAGATTTTTGCATTAACATGGTAACATCTTGCTAAAAGACAGGCAAGAGATGGAAAACAAACCTGTTTGCTGAGGAAAATGGATATTAATCCATTTCCCCAGACAGGGCACCTGTTCAAACATAACTATCCATATCTGGATAAACCAGGCTATTATGATGCTGGGTAACATCTGGACACTTCACACAGAGAAGACTATTAGTGTTTTTACACACATTTCTCCTGCATGTTTGCTGTTACATCCTGAACTTTCTGTGTGTCTAAATCACTTACCCAGATCTTAAACATCTGGCTCTTTGAACTTCTGCATAGAACTTCTCCCAGAACTTTTGTGTGTAAAAAGTTCTCCTGGTAAACTGCTTTGCTCCAGGCAGCTGTGGTCACTTGGTTTCCATGGCAGCCCCTCACGTCTACAGCTGCGACTACTTTAGGCTGCCTCAGGGTAGTGTTTGTGTGAAGAATGCATCCACGAACTTACTTGTGGACTTGTAAACCCAGAAGATTGAAAGACCAGCACTTTAAGGTGTATGTAAAAATGCCCTATAAGTGGTAGGCCTGTAGTACAAAAGGTTTCCCAATGGGGACAATGGAGTTCAGATGATATCTTTTATTGGGCCAAATTCTGTTGGTGAAAATATACAAACCTTTGAGCAGCAAAGGGTCCTTCCTGAGTCATTTAATGTCAGAACTGTAGACTGAGCCAGTGTAAATAATGAAATAAGTTGCTTTGAAAGGAGATGTAGGAAAACAATAATTGGTGTTCCAAACATTTAAACACAGTGGGGGCACCCACCCACCCGTGCAACACAGAAGCAGTCCAACATGGTGTGCTCTGCAAGATCCAAGATCATGCTGCACAGAGCAGGCCTGTCAAACCCCGTGCAACAGCCAAACATGGTGCTACTGCCTATCTGTTGGGGGAACCAACAGAGTACCTCTGCACTCAACCATTTGTTGCATGTTCAGCACCATAGATTTGTGGACAGCCACCTAGAGCATCACTAGAGCGACTTATGTTTCTATTTTGGGGGGGCTCTGCGTAGGCAGACTGTAGCCAGGGGACACCACCAGTTAGTTTGATGTGGACCTGGGCAGAGTTGGTAAATGATGGCCAAGGGGGTGGGCCAGTGGAGCAGCTCCAGCAGGCTCCCTGTCTGTATGAAAACACCCAATGAGGATAAAGCCATTCTTGATGAAATAAAAAAAAAATAAAAAAAATTAAAAAAAACCCAAGAATCCACACATAAAGTAAAATGGCAAATATTAAGGGAGGTTGAAGTGGGAAACAAAATTGTTCACATTTCAAAGGAGCTGGATACAATGTAGTGAGCACAGCAGGTATAAACAAGCAGTGTGTCAGTCCAAGACTTTATTTGAACTTGGACTTTTAAAACCACGATAGAAATACGTAAGTAACTGGCAGCCTGCTTGTATATTATCTTCACCTGCTGTTTTTGAGTCACTGTATTCAATTCCACTGAAATGTGAAAAATCTTCTATAGGTAACCAACCACCCAAAAGGTAAACTGTTCCTGTGAATGTAGACATGTATAACTTGGTTTGCAAAAGACCTCAGCATTTATTTTGATGCCAAAAAGGGACACTGAGATCAGCTGAAGGAATCATCTCAATTGCTCTTTTGGAAGTCTGGTTTTTAATAACAAAAAGCAAAAGATGTGAGAATTAGATATTTTGTGAAACCAGGGGCTAGGGGTGTGCATGTAGTTCTCGTTATATCAGTAATGAAAATAAAATTTGTCATTTTTTAATTGTTATTGCAATAACAAAAATGACAAAAATAATAACAAAATCAATAACGATAATGAAAGTTGTTATTGATTTTGTTATTGCCTAGCAGCCTGGCAGGTATTTTTTGGCGGGAAATGTGGCAAGGGGAGGAGGGAGCAGACATCTCGGAGCCAGAAACAGTGCTGAACTCTTGAACTGGGCCTGTGATGGGAGGGGAAGGACCTGATGGATGTAATCGCTGGCCAATGAGCAGTGCAAGCAGGTCCCAGGCAGTTGAATGGCACCCTGTGACTGCTCAATGCCTCCTGCCTTCCAGAACCAATCAGGGGAACTCTGGAGGAGGGTACTGCAACCCTTTATACTGCAGGGCTGGGCTGCTTGACTCTGGTTCTGTGTTAGCTATTGCTCTGTCAGGGTGCATTTGCAGACTCTGCTGGTGCTTGCACTAAAAATCCTCCCATATATATCCCTATCACCTTACCTTTCCAATCCTTATTCTTTACCCTTACATTTTACCTTTTTCCTTCCTCTGCCTGTCTTACCCTGTACACACACACACATGCGCACGCACACACGCACACACACACATACGTAGTTTGTTCCATGTTCCCTATGAATAAATTGGCATATGAAGGTGCCATCTGTCTTTCCATGGCTGTGCCTTGTATTTTCAAGTAGTGTTTCTGGTCAAAGGTAAAGTTGTTTCAGATTGGCTAGTTCAGTAATCACCTCTGTAGGTGGTTCGTTAGAGGTCCTGTTGTTGAGGCAATTGTTCAAAAAATGGATATCATCATTGTGTGGTATTTCATTTCATTTCATTTCACTTTTAATTTATACCCCGCAACTCTCTCATCGCAGGATGACTTGAGGCGGCTTACAAATACAGAAAGAAAATACAATACATTAAATCATCATAACATCATTATATAATTAACATAAAACCCCCTCAAATTTAGCAATCTCAACAAGCAAACAAATCTATTCTCCATTTAAACACCCAGACCCCTCATACCTACACACAGGCAATACCAGGGGCCCAGGTCAACCTACTTCCACTCCCCCACCCTGCTGCCACCCAGGGGGGTGGGCTTCCTCAACCCCCTGCTCTCACCAGGAGGGAGAGTCCATTCCTAAACAATATACATATAACCCTCCTCCCTTACCCAAACACTAGTTCCATTAACTCCATCCCTCGACCCCAGCCGCCGACCCCAACCAAAAGACAAGCCCCTTTGGAAGTCCCCCTTCAGCATGGGCCCCCAGCATGGCTGCCAGTCACTCCCTGCCCTTGAGGGAGCAACCCAGAAGTCAGGCTCCTCCAGCCCTGCCCCCTGTGAGGGAGGGGAGACACCAAAGTCCTGCCCCAGCTGACAATAGGCAGGGCGCATCCCCCAACTCCCCGCATAAGGTCCCAACCAGGCGGCATTGAGAAGTCCCAACCAGCATCTTCAAAGGGAGGGGTGGGGTGCTTACAAGCCCCCCCAGCAGCAGAGTCCACAGGGGGAGAGGATGCATGAAGCCTGTCCCTGGCCAAGGGTATTGAACACAGTCTTCCCCCAAGTCTGCCATTGCCTGCCCCTGAGTCAGTATTCATCCCTGGGGTCCACTGCCACGGTCCTTGGAATCACCAACCCTCCTGTTACTGCCGCTGCTGCTGCCTCTAGCCGCCTCTTCCATACGTGCCGGGACCACAGCCGGGGTGGAGACGCTTGATCTTCTTACAGCCCAGAAATGTGGTTTGTTCATCTCCAGCTGGGTTTATTACTGGAATAGTGCAGCTGGTGCAAATTCGCACTGGAGTACAGTGATTCAGAGAGATCTGGGATGGAAGAGCCTGACGGCCGCCTTCACCTCCATCTCCTCCTCTGTGAGCGGGGGCTCCCATGCGGTGTCAATGCCATGGGCATCAATGCTGGGGGTATGTTGGTATATAGTGATGTAATGTCAAATGTAGCCAGTATGGTGTTGGAATTGAATTGGTATTGTTTATTCAAGACTTCAATCTTCTGTAGGAAATCATTAGTGTCTTTAATATAAGATAGAAGGTTTGGGACCACATTTTGTAGGTGTTAATCAGATTCTTTCTGTGGCTGTATTGTTGCCTGAGACAATGTGGCCTCCTGGGTTATTAGGTTTGTGGATTTTAAGCAACTTGTAAAATCTTCCAGGAGTGTGGTTAGGACTGATGAGAAGTGAGGCTGTATCTTTGTCAATAACTCCTTTATCTGTAAACCCTTGGATGGTTTTGGAGATGTGGTCATTAAAAATTGATCTGATGTCCTTCTCGAGGGGTTTGTAAGTGCTAAGGTCATTAAGTTGTCTTAAACTTTCTGAAATGTAGTCCTGGGTATTAAGTATTACCACAGCTCCACCTTTGTCATCAGGTTTGATAATAATGTTCCTTCTGAATTGGAGAGTAGTTACAGTGGTCCGTTCTTCTTTAGATAGCTTGTGATAAGTAGGTGTTGATGCATGTTGATGTTTCTATTCACTGACAGGAGGAAAGTCTCTAAAACAATAACAAAAAACAAAAAATGACATCGGGCCCTGGTGCACATGCCTACCAGGTGAGCGTGTCCACAAACAAAATAAAGAAGAGTAGGACCTAAAATATTATCCTAGCATATAGATGTAAATGAAACTGTATGCCTGTTTATTTCCTACAACATGGAGTATGTGGGTGGAATCAGGTTAAAGGCTGAGTCATGGAACCACTCCTTCACCAGTGCAGCTAGTAGCAAAGCTGTCTGACATGACAGGGTAATAATGTATTGGTCTGCATAGGCTAGCAGTACATGACTGCATCCTGGGAGCAAGATTTGTTGAATAGGAAATTCCTACCCTGCAGTGCTCCTGAAATAGCACAGCGTTTGTTAGGAGCACAAGCTAACTCTTATTTAGAAGGGTACATAGTGATTTTGGTGCCTCATTTTAAGTGTTCATATGTTAACATTTTTACCAGATTGATATGGGCAAATGTGACAAAAAGGCCCAATGAAGAAAATAATTTCCAGTCTCCTTGTTGCCTCCTTGGATATATAAAACTGTACTAGGGCTGAAACTTGGTATTCAGAACGAGCCTGGTTTTACCAAGTATCCTGGTACTTGACTTGGTTTTAGCGAATACCAAGTAACTGAGGAATCAGCCCAGTAGTCGTTAACTCCTCAACTGAGCGACGGGGGAAAGGGGAAGGGAAGGGGGACATCAGAGAGCAGAGAAGGGGGCAGAGTGAATAGGGAATGGGCAGGGAGGGGAGCCAGGGCCATAGACCCCTTTATAGAGATTTTCCTTCCCCTATATAAGGGAACTTGGTACTCAGTACTCAGAAAAATACTCTGTAAAACACTCCGTATTTTACTGTGTACCAAGTATTTGTACTGAGCATTAGTGAGGATCAGCCAAACACTCGGTCCCGATCCTCAGAAACTGAGAAATGCTCGCAAATAATATTTTTTCTATTCAGTTCAACCCTAAGCTTTACTGTGGAATATATGTTCCAAGTCTTCCTACATTCAGGAAGCAGGTACACAGTCACTCAAAGGGGCACCAGCTGCTGCTACAGCAAGGGTAGAGCTAAAACAAATTCTTTCATCATTCCATAGGATTTTGGATTTGTGGATATATACTATTCACATTTTTTGGATAGCACTCCAAATATCCAAATAATATCCTCAGCCAAAACAGGTGTTCCTCTAGCTATTTATCCAGTTACTCCATTTTGGATACTTCACTTATTTATTTTGGTTTTATTATTTAATCATTTTCTTATTTCAGTTCTTGGTTTTGGTTGTTGCATATGCAAGCTAGCAATAATAGTGCTGAAATGACGTAATTGGAATAGCAAAATTACTGAAACAAAGTATCCAAAAATGGGGCCTGAAGAAGGGGAAATGAATAATGGTTATTATTCACTTTTTTGGTTTCTGTTTGAATACTTCAGATTCAACTGATTTATTTCTTTGCACAAATATCTATTTCAACTCTATGTTGGGATCCTCAAGGAAGTGAGTGAAACCTAGGATACAGCCACATGAGTCTAGCTGGGACCGATCTCTTCACATCCCAGTGCAAGAAATTTCAGTCCCCACACTTTGGGGCCAGTGCAGAGAACAGGGCAGACAGTCAGCCCCCTGCAGAGGAACTGAGTGAGCAGAACGCTGTCAGCTGTCCCGCTGTGCTCCAGGATGGGCTGAGGCAGCAGTCTCACATGCACGGGCACCCACCCCTGGCCCATCTCCCCTCCCCCGGGCCACCGCCTATCCCACACCAGCTGTGAAGTGGCTGCTTAAAGCCCATGATGGACCTCGCTGCAGGTCAGATGGGGACAAGAACACGAGTGGCAGCATGCTACCTCAAGATGGGCAGCCTTACCCCACTTTGGATAAGCCTGCTACGCCCTGCATCGTCTGCCTTTTTCTGAGGACACAGGGCACAGTAGCCAGCTGCCCGGGGCCCACCCATGGGTGGGGTGAACATCTGGCCACCACCGGACATATGATGCACTGCACCACGCAGTAAGGCTGCCTGATGTGGGGTAACACTGCCCAACATAAGGTAGCATCTTGTGTGGCTGTACCAGTAATCAATGATACTAAGAGTGTTAAGAACTAAAAGAATTAACATAGGTACCTGATTTTAGCCTTTTCTAGGGAAGTGGTAAGTGATGTGTGGGGCCAATTTGTTTCTATGTGGTTCCTAGGCCACCGGCTGGATTTACAGGAGAAACAAGGGGACTCCAGACAGTGCTAGTGTCATAATATATCATTCGGGCAGTCCCCAAGGGACCTCAACCCTAAATTAACTTGGTGTTTATTGGAGGCTAAGAAAAGCTTTTACGTAACTGGCAACAACTGAGCAGGGTAGAATCAAAATAGAACTGAGGACATGGATTCTCCAAACTTTAGCCAGTGCCTGCCTTTAGTTTGTCTCAGTCAGGAGATTCAAAGTGCAAGAGAGGAGTTGTACGACCTACAGCTTTCATATATCAATCCAGACTAATAACTAACTGATACTCAACTATGTTCCTGGTTTTATCTTTGCAAAGTTGAACTGAGGCCTTCACAAGAGTATTCACTCTCACACACATCATACTTTCTACTTGCTCCCTTCAAATTTCCAAGCAACAAATACAGAAAGCCAAGAGCGTATTAAAGAATTCAGCTCACTGAATCATCATGAAATGATTTTTGAGAGCTGGGCAAGCATTTTATATAAGAGGTTTCACAGACTGAAAAAAAAAGATTGAAAGCCCCTTTAGCCCTGCTTGGGAACTCTTATGTAGGCCATCTGAATAAAAAGCCTGTAAAGTATGTTAGTTTAAATTTGTTCCCATCAGAGCTTTGCTTGCCAACTCGGAGGAATGCTGGCAGGCAGCCATTTGAAAAACGGAACTGAGAGGAGATAAGGAGGAGCTTTTTAAGGCACAAGGGATAACCGCATTAAATTGGTTTCATAACTACATAATAAGAAATTCCAGTACAGGAGACTGTTCCATACATTGAGGAAACTGATTTCACACAATAGCACTGTAGTAATTGTTGGTTTGCAGGAAAGTAACAGACCCAAAAGGAGAAGTTATATCAAGCCCCGGATTCACTGAGGTCGCAAAAGTTGAATTTAGTTTGCAAGAGAAAAAGAGGAAGCAGGAAGGGGATTCCTAGCTGCCAGAAAGGCTGCTATGAGACACAACAGACAAGAAAAATCTGAAACTGATTTCATGGAAAATAAGCAGAGGAGACTTTAGACCTCTTTCTATAGAATTGAGTGGAAAGTCCGAGGCAAGAAATTTGCTTCTTTATTAACTTAAGTACTTATTTACATATAGAATTGTAATACTTGGTTGCACTCATTACTTATAAACTCCCAGTACCGTCATCGTGGAATGTTAATGTTAACAATATGATACTATTGACCCTAAGTACCTTTGTGTGGTAATGTTGTATTTCTGTACCGTAAACAATAACTCCTAATATATTCTTACATTAAATGAGTAACTTTAAAAAAAAATTCAACTGTGATTTACTTGGGGTCTATTATACCTCAATACTGGATTAATACAGTGCATTTTTCAAACTTGGGAGGGTTAAACCAAGAGGTACGTAAACTCCCAAGCTGAAGCCTTTTCATGAGGATGACTTTCCTGAAAACCTTTTCCCAGTAAACTGGGGGATTCATGTATTATCACCTCATTCATGTATTATTACCTAAGGAGAGACACTGGCTGTGATCATGAAACTATTTACCACCAAATAGTCTCACTGAAGCCAATGAACCTTGCACTAAACATTGCAAGTCAGTGGCTTCAGAACTATGGCCATGGTTTCTAAAAAAAATAATCCAAACCTCACATTCAAACCACATCATGGGATTCAGTGGTCAAATTTTTTTATTTGCACCCAGGAATGAGTTGGCAACCATTGCAAATACCAATGTGCTGATGCAATGTTATCCCTCAGGGAGCCACAAATCAACAAGAAAGCAGCTGTGTTCAGCAGCCATAGCTTGTTCCAAACAGTCTGATAGTGTAGCCATATTTTATAGGGCTCAACTATGTGCTGCTGACCGCCTGGCAGAAAAAACAAACAGGTAAACTTTCTGTACCATAGAATGTATTCAATGTACAGTCTGACTTGAGATGTGACACTACTAGTGAGGACAACATAGTGGGGAAGAGATGAAGAGTCATGAGGGCTCCTTACTAAGGGTGTACTGAATAATTTTAAAAATATATTTGTGAGCATTTCCGAGTTTCCAAGGATCAGACCCGAATTTTCAGACCCTTCCTCAGGAACTCGGTGAATGCTTGAGAACTCAGATGCAGGGAGCAGGAGGGGGGGAGGGGCAGAGGGCAGTGGGGGCAGGTAAGAGGGAAGTGGGGGCAGAGATGGGGGGGCAGAGGGCACCAGGGAAGGGGAGCAGCAAACTCAACTAAAAGCTGCAGGAGCCAGGCATCCTGCTGTGGACTCACTTGGAGTGGGGCAGCTGGTTCTTTGAATACAGCATGCTGGGAAATGTAGTCCAGCTTGCTCCCATAGAGCATTAAATCTAAAGCTCTATGGGAGCAAGCTGAATTACATTTCCCATCATGCTCCCAGTAAGCTTTCTGAACATGTTCACAGAAACTGCATTCAAAGCTAGGCTATTTTTCCCAGCATGCTCCCAGAGAGCTTTCTGAGCATGCTCACGGAAATTACTTTCATGGAAAAAGCGGCCCCCATCTGAGTGTGTTCACAGCAGTGTGCCTGGATCCCACGGCTTTTTAGGGATGGGCAAACAGAACTGAGTTCGGAAATTCAGTTCAGTTTGGTTCGGAAACTTGGTTTGGTTCGGAAGTTCGGTTCAGTTGACTGAACTATTCGAGTTCGGTCTGAACTCCGAACTTCTGAACAAAGTTCGGAAATTCAAACCGCATTGAACTAAATGGAATATTATCTTTTAGGGATGGGCGAACAGAGCCGAGTTTGGAAATTTGGTTCGGTTCAAAAATCGAGTTTGATTCGGAGGTTCAGTTCGGTCGACCGAACTGGTCGAGTTCGCTCTGAACTGCGTTCGCCCATCCCTATGGCTTTTAGGAGAGTTTGATGCCTCCTTCCCTGCCCCTGGTTACCTCTTACCTACCCATGCTGCCCTCTGCCCCCGTCCCCTTCCTGACCTCGGCCAAGGATTTTTCTGAGTCCCGAATGGAGGGTTGATTCCTTGGCCAATCATGACTTGACCCTGATACTTGGTAAAATCCAAGTAAATCCGAACCCCAAGTTTCAGCCCTACTCCTTACAACAGAGTAGGGGGGCTGGATCGGGAGTCAGGACTCCTGGATTCCCTCGGAGGGGAGTGGGGGTCTAGTGGGTTAGAGCAGGGGGATGGGTGGGTCACAATTGTGGGGCAGGGGGGCAGGAGGGAGTGGGGGGGCATGGTGGGGGGAGTGGGGGCACGGGGGGAGGGGGTGGGTTAGAGATGGGGGGCTGGG
>QEPC01001423.1:2334425-2368530 GCA_003113815.1 Sphenodon punctatus | reverse complement strand
GGGGCAGCAAGGGAGAAGGGACGAGGGCGGTTGGGGGAACAGGGGAGACGTGGGAGGGTGAAGGAGGGAATGGAAGAGGAGCGGAGTGCTCGAACAGGGGTTCAGAGGGAGATCAGAGCAGAAAGGTAGGAGGGAGCAAGGTATGAAAGGCTTTGTAGGTGAAGACAAGGAGCTTGTGCAGAATATGCTCGGGAAGAGGGAGTCAGTGAAGAGAGGAGAGGAGAGACTGCACGTGGTCAAAGCAACGGGCTAGGTGGATGATTCTGGCAGCTGAGTTTTGAATAGAGATAAGGGAAGAAAGGTGGGAGCGGGGAAGGCCAGTGAGGAGTTTCTGCAGTAGTCAAGGCATGAGATGACTAGGGCGTGGATGAGAGTTCTGTCAGAGAAGACAGACAGAAAAGGGCGGATCTTGGCAATGTTGTGGAGGGAGAAGCGGCAGGAGTCAATGTATGGTTTGAAGGTAAGGTGCGAATTGAAGATGAAGCCCAAGCTGCGAGCATGGGGGACAGGGAGAATGTAGACCCCGTCAATGGTAATTGACAGGGAAGAGGGAGAGGAAGGATTGGGAGGGAAAATCAGGAATTCAGTTGTCGCCATGTTTGTTCAGTTTGAGTTGGTGTTGAGACATCCAGATGGAGATATCAGAGAGACAGTTGGTGAGACGAGCTTGAACAGAGGGGGAGAGGGAGTGAGTGAGTGGAGAGATAGAGTTGAGTGTCGTCAGCGTATAGGTGGTATTGGAAAACGTGGAAGGCAATGAGTTTGCCATGGGATTAAGTGTAGATAGAGAAGAGGAGAGGGCCAAGGACAGAGCCTTGGGAAACCCTGACCGAGAGTGATAGGGAGGGGGAGGAGTTAGGAAGAGATACATTGAAGGAGCGGTCAGAAAGGTAGGAGGAGAACCAGTCGAGAACAGAGTCCCGGAATCCAAGGGAGTGGAGTGATTCAAGCAGGAGGGAGTGATATCATATAATTAAGTGTGAGATAAGCAAACACTATAGTTATGGGAGCCATATAAGGAACTGATGTGAACAGAGTCAACATTTTTTCTAAAATTCTGTATTCTGTAAATATATTTTAGACCGTGTCTACTTTATTACTTTGTAAAGTGCCAGGTACACTGCTTGCGCTATATAAATGTTTGTTAATAATAATAATAATAATAATTTTCAAAGTTTGAGCCATTTTGCTCAGTTGTGTTTGGCCAGAAAAGCTTCATGTTTCTGTTCCTGTAGCTGTTTGAGATAAGCTTGTGTTTCATTATTTTGCTGGCTCATAGCCAATGTTCTTTAGCACTTTACAAAAACAAATTTTTAGTAGCTGAATCTCTATGATCCAGACTGCAGTTCTTAATAGAACCTGTCCTAATTTGCTAGATCTTTACTAAACAAGCCACAAGGGAAAAATATTAAATGTGATTAGAAGCCAGGGCCTCAAAGGAAAGATGTAAGGTATCTTAGTCAGAGAATTCTTTTTAGACTTAAGCTTTATATCATCTCAGTTTTAATTAACGTTTACATTTTAAATTTTCCTGTGGTCTGTTTTTGAGTAAATGACCTGATTAATAAAAGCCACTTTTTGGTCAGTACAGATACTTCTAACGTGGAGAAGATTTTTATTTTAAATTAGGAAGAGCAAATGGGTTCAGCATGCCTAAGTATTGTCAGCCTACTTTGACTATCCTGCTTCCACAAATCAGGAGCAAGTTTTAAACCATTATTTTTGGTGAAAGAGCGAACTCTCCACCACCCATCAACCCAAATGATGTCATCACCACCACTAACTCCAGCAGCTATCTACACATTCATATTGTTATGCCCCTCTCAATCTAGCACTTGGAATCATTTCCCACCTGGCCCCAGTTCTCCCCTCTTTCCGTAGACAGTGTAAGACCTGGCTGTTCTGCTGGGTCTTTGGAGATGGAGACGGATAGGGTGGGTTGGTTTGGGGAATTCTGACCTTTTAGTTCTTTTTATCATGTTAATGGTTTTAATGATATTTTATGTGTGTGTTTTTATTGTTATGTTTATTTATGCATTTTGTAAGCTGGGGGTGGGGCAGAAAAATAAATAAATAAATAAATTGTCATTTCAGTCCCTATCCTATAGTTTAGGTCCCTGATCTGCAATTGAGATGGCTGGTTCACCAGCAGACCTCAATTTTCCACTAAGCATATGTAGGCAGCAGCTTAGGGTGACAAATTTAAGATGGGTGAGTGATTAATTTTGCCAAGCCTGTATTTAGTGAGTGGGGGCTGGGCTTCCTGCCTGACAGCTGACAAAAGGGGATTCCCTCTCAACTGTTGGACAGCTTGCTGGGGTGGGGGTGGGGAGCAGTGAAGACAGGAGCTTGGAGTCCAGCCCTCTTTGTATTGCTTGGAGAAATTGACAAGGTTTTTCATTCTGCCTGGTCAGTGTCACTTGAAGCTATTTGCTCCATTTCATATTTGAAAGTGTCCAGAGGAAGGGATCCTGGTTAACTTAATTCCATGTGAGCTATGCTCCTTATGGCCCACATGACAGCTAGCAAGAAGAGAACAGGGAATCTTATCTATAGGCAGACAAGGAATCACCTGGATGGGGCTCCCTGTTCCCTACTGGTCGGCTGTTTGCTGTACGAGTGCTCCCTCTCCCCTGTCAAGAGTGGCAGGAGGGGAGGGCTTGTGGCATTTTCCACTGGAAACAGACCGTTCGCCTGTGCTCGCGCGAGAGGAAATTACCAGCTTTTTGCTAGTTCCCATTTGGTAATTGCCACTGTTCAGTGCTTCTGGTAATTCTTCCCAGACAGGAGCAACCACACACCATGTAGCGTTCCTTACATGCTGCTTCTGTTTGCTTGTGTAAAATTGCAAGGTCACTATGTCACTTTCATCATTTCCCTTATTGGTCCTTGTTTTGACTCTTTGTAAACCATGTGCTTCAAGGGCTAGCTCTTGTTTTTTGCATTCTGATGCTGGAAGCTGATGTAAAATGCTGGAAACTGATGAAAATATCAGAAACTCACTGGCAGAAAATAACAAAAATTACCAACACTACCAAAAACTAATGAAAAATACTGAAAAATGGCAGCCAACCACCAGTGCTGACAAGTCCCAGACAGACCTACTGCTGCAATTCCCACTACCTCCTGCCGGGCCACCCACTTTCAGCAGCAGTCACCCAGTCCCCTTCCCCCTTGGTTGAGGAGGCAGTGGCAGTTGCCCAGGCTTGCAGGCCTGAGAGGGGAGTAGAGCATCAGCCCTGGGCACAGATTGCTGCAGCTGGCCTGAGTTGTCCCTCCCCACTCAGCATCACCCTCCTGTGTGGGGAGAGAGGGACCAGGTTGGGCTGGGGCAGCTTCCTTTTCCCCCATGGGTTTGGGCAGAGGGAGGCTGTGATTGCCCAGGGACCTGCCTGCCTCAGCGTTCACTGGCCCTGGTGATTCTGTCACATTTGCATCATTTTCAGAAACCAGCTGGGACACTGGGACAACCTATGATGAAATCCTCGACTGTCCCAGTCGAACTCATACATATGGTCATTGGTCACCCTACCATTTAACTCAGTTTCTGCAGACAAAGGAACGTGTTGCTTCCTTGGATCACAAACTCAAAATGGTGGTGCAAGGAACTAAGGTGATGCAGGAAAAAGCCAAACTGGGACTATAAAATTCTGCTCAGAGAAAAAAACTTAAATTACCAGAAAAAGGCCTGGTTGGCCCTTGAGGAAGTGGCTCAGGGAAATTATGTTGTTGCCTTTTAGAAGATAATTATTTATTTATTTATTTATTTATATTTTTTTTACTAAATTTATATCCTGCCCCTCCTGAATACAGCTCGGGGCGGCTTCTAACAGTAATAAAAAATACATATAAAACAAATATAAAACAATTTAAAACAAATCAAAACACTTTAAATGTTTTAAAACAGGGCCCCGGGATACAATTTAGCATAAAAACAATAAACAGGGTAGGGGAGATAACAAACCCTAACCCACCCTACCCCCTACCCCAAAGGCCTGGGCGAACAGCCAGGTTTTACAACACCGCCGGAATGTCAACAGGCTTGGTGCCAGGTACGCTTCCTCCAGAAGGGAGTTCCAAAGGCGCGGCGCGGCCACCGAGAATGCCCTCTCCATTGTGGCCCCCCGCTTTACACGGGGAACCTCCAGGAAGGCACCCCCAGCCGACCGAAGGGTCCGCTCTGGAGCGCGGAGGGCGAGGCAGTCCCTGAGGTACGAGGGGCCCAGACCGTGAAGGGCCTTATAGATCAACACTAAAACCTTGAACCTAGCTCGGCACACTATTGGCAGCCAGTGCAGAGTCCAGAGCACAGGTGTAATGTGCTCCCGACGACCTGTCCCCGTGAGGAGACGAGCCGCCACATTCGGCAATAGCTGCAGCCTCCGAACCAGGAACAAAGGAAGCCCCACGTAGAGCGCATTGCAGTAGTCCAGCCTCGAGGTGACAAGGAACAATTTTGTCAGAGTAATTTAAGTCTGTTATTTACATGTATACAAATTGTGTACAGTTCATACAATGAAGTAAATAATCTGAGTGTATACATTATACAATTCGTTGTACACAATGAAGTTATGTGGAAACAGACTTAAATTACTCTGACAAAATTGTTCCTTGTCAAATTATGAAAATAAAATAGTTTCATAATTATAAAATGTGCAAGTTTAGTTATTGAAAAAAATGAAGTATGTATGGTAAGGAACGTAGTACATATATATTACATGTATGTTGACGATAAAATATTAAATATTGCTCTAAGCGTGAATTAATTTCTATGTTTTTTGGAGTTTATGTTTTGTTGCAATGTATGAAGTGGAAGGTGTTTTGAATTGTAATTGTACTGAATTTTGTTTTTGTGTGTATTTTAAGAAAACTCTTGTACATTTAAGTGTCTTTTTAAACTGTTAAGTTTTTTGTTTTAGTGAATAGACATATAGATTAGATTCGTTTAGATTAGAATAGTTATGTAGTTAATTGATTAGATAATAGATAGTTTTCCTTTTCCCTTCCCCTGTTTCTCTTAGATTTAGATAGATATTAGTTGTGCACGGGAATCGATAATGATACCAGTACAAAAAATAAAATCTTCATTTGAAATGGTAACGATAACGATAACGATAATAATGATAACGATGATGACAATAACAATGATAATAATGATAATGAAAATGACAATGATAACAAAAGCGATAACGATAATGAAAATGACATTTTTGAATTAAAAAAATGAAAACAAAAAGTGAAAAAGACATGGGGGCCTGATGCACACCCCTAGTTACTGGCTGAGAATGAACTTGAGGTGCATTCCATAGATAACTTTCCTCTCTGGCCTCCTGTTTTGCCTCTGTCATTTTGACTAGATAGAAATTTTGATTGCCCAATTAAAAAGTAACAAAGCACCGGGTATTGACTATATTCCGACAGAACTTTTCAAATCTAATGCTAGTAGGCGGACTAGGGTATTAGCTGCGTTTTTTACCTATATTAATAATACTGGGCTGTTTCCCATAAATTGGCTCAAAAGTATAGTCGTACCGATATTTTTAAAATGGCATTCTTACAACCCAGGAAATTATCGACTAATAAGCCTGCTTAGCATTGTTGGGAAATTGTATGCAAGGTATCTGCTCCAAAGACTCCAGTCATGGGTGAAGTCAGAGAGGGTATGTTAGCCAGGGAGCAAGCAGGTTTCTGCGAAGGTTTATTCACCATGGACCATATATTTACATTGAGCCAGATAATAACCAAATATGTGCGGCACAGGCCAGCCTCTTCACTTTATATTTGTTTGTTGACCTAAAAACAGCTTTGGATTCCACAGAGAATGGCTGTGGAACAAATTATTCCTGACTAATATTGATCCTAGTAACTACTTAATTTTATTGTATCCCTTCATCGGGGAACATCTTTCCAACTAAGGGTGAACCAACAAGGACATTTGTCTGAGTCAGTTCCAACAATAAGAGGAGTTTGACACGGGTGTCTTCTTGCCCCCTTATTATTCAGTGTATATATAAATACGCACTGCGGAACCCAGTGGTAGTGGGTAGTTCTACTGTGTCAATTTTACTGTATGCAGATGACACTATTCTTATTTCACAGTCCCAAATAGGTCTCCGACAGTTAATGACGGATTGCTGCAAGTTTTGTAATTTAGAATCCTTGGAGGATTCCAAAACAATTTTCCAAAACAAAGGTGATGGCGGTAGGTGCTTTGTGCTTGAAACATTGATGGTTTATGAATTCATACATGATTGAACAGATAAACTGGTATAAATACTTGGGGGTAATCTTTTCCAAGTCAGCCTCATGGCGTCCTCTGTATAAGTCTGTTATGTCCCAAGCCAGAGCAACATGCAAAGGAATTCTCAGTTTTTATTTCTCAAAGGGTGGCAAGCAGGTGCTGTTGCCCGCTCTGAAAGTTTTTAGAGCTAAGGTACCTCCCCAGATACTATATGCAGTTTCAGTATGGGGCCTCAATTTCTTCATGAACATAAGATTGTTCAAAATGGTTTTGTATGAGCCATTCTTCATGTCCCTAGGTGTACCCCCACTGTGTTACTAAAGGCAGAAACTGGATCTCGCTCGATTGCCATGTTAGCTAAGAGGGCAATTTTTAAATATTGGCTTTGTTTAAACTTATGTCCATCAGAGTCCTTCTCCCAGGCAGCACTTTCTACCCAGACATCTGGCCCTTGGGAAAGGGGTAGGGATGTGCGAACCCCCAGCACCACCAGATAGGGCGATCCCTGGGGTGGGGTGGTTAAAAAATAAAATAAAATCCCAGGCTCGGCGGGGGGGGAGGTGCTTCCCAGAGCCCCTTCCACCCGTGCAGCCTGGAGGGGGGAGGGAAAACTGGGTTTTCCCCCCGCCCCTCTCCCAAATGTGTTCGGAACCGGAACCTTGTTCAGTCACTTTGGGCGGGGGTCGGTTTGGATTCGGGGTGTTCGCAAACGGCCTAAACTCCGAACTTCCGAACCGTGTTCGCACATCCCTAGAGAGGGATATAGAGCACCTCCTTTCCTCTCTAGGTTTCTCTAGTATGTATTTGTTGTCTATGGTTTTTCTAAGGCTTTTAGTCTTATTAAAACTTGAATCAGAGACCAAGAGTTACAAATTGCCAGGGAAGCAATCACTGCACAAAAAATATTGGGGTTGGACAGTCTTTTTTAGGGATGTGCGAACAGAACGCGGTTCGGATGTTCGGCCATTCAGTCGTTCGGTTCAGGAACCGAGTTTGGGTTCAGTCGTTCAGTTCGGGAACTGAATTTGGGTTCGGTTGTTCAGTTCGGTGGAGTTCGATACGACTGAACATTCGTAAAATCGATATCGATATTGGTGCCGATATCGATACCAATTTCAAAGATTTTATTTTTGGTATCATTTTCGTTTGGCCCGGAGACACTAATAAGTTTGTTATTTTCATGTCTTGTTAGTTGTTATATTGTTAATGTTTGTTTTTTAAAAAGTTATTATAAAAGTTATATCTGTTATCAGCTGAGTTTGACCTGTCCAATCTTTTACCCCTAAGTGCTGTTTTATGGGCAGCCCAGGTTTCCCAGGCGATCCCAGGTGGCAATGATGGGGAGGGCATTCATAGTGGCCACTCCTAGCTTGTGGAATTCCCGCCCGATGGAGGCTGGACCTAGCCCCAGATCTCCCCTCATTCCGGAGACAGTGTAAGACCTGGCTGTTCCACCAGGCCTCTGGGCAGGTGATTTAAATGATTTTATGAATTTTATGGATTGGATTTTAATTTATTAAATTGTTTTATGTTTGAATTTGTTCTGAGCCACCCCGCGCTGCCATTGTGAGCAGGAGGGAGCAGGCTACAAATGTTTTGAAATAAATAAATAAATATTAAATAAATTTTGGAAAGCAGCTTCTGGAAGCTCTAAGGGCCCTTGAATATTGCTTGATATTAATGTTATGTTTTTATTAGTTTTTATTTTAGTATTTTGTATCTTTTGTGAGTTGTGAAGGCACCTCTGCTACCACAATAAACTTCTTTGACGTGACTTTACTTGACAAGGCCAAACAATGAAGCATGGCTCCAGCCGTTTGGATTTGTGGAGTTGCCATAAAAATAATTAACAACAGTATTATTAAAAAGTAACAGATGACCACATCTTAAATCTGCCAGTCAGGGACTGCCTGCATTCATCTCTAAATCCCCACCTCCTGGCTCACTTTATCCTTCCCAACACACTTGGATGAATGTGTGAGCCAAAATCCTGCTAGACCTTGGAACCCTCTTAGGCAGGATTTAGATCAATGTGCGTAACCTGACACTGTATAAAAAGGCATTGGGGGACCGCCAAAGTCTAGAGACCTCTGAGATATTTCTCTATAGCTATGTCAACCAGTCTGAGCCTGCTGGAAGTATAACAAAGGACTGGACAGATTTTCAAACACTCAGTCCAGATTTTCAAGTACTTGGCAACCAAAATCAGCTGCAGGTTTTAAAAAGAACTCAGCCACCCTTTAAGTATGAAAATCAGGGTCAGATTTCCCAAAGTGCTAAGCATGCTTGAAGCTCCAACTGCACTAACAGTGGCCAGGTTTTAATAATGTGGGCTCCCTTCATCATCCTGCTCTAGATAGGTTCTCTTAAAAAACCTCTCCGCAATGCATCATGGTAGAATTATTCTGGTAGGGAGGCTCAAGTCAAGAAGTGTATGGGATAAGGGGGGTTAGTTTTATATAAAATAATGAATTAGTAAATATTTATTAATGCATAGTGTATACAATATGTGATGTAATGACAAGCTTGTTTGGAATTCCAGTGCTACTGGGGAAGTTTATATGATTGCCGGGCAATAATTAATTGAAAAGCAAATTGCTACATATTGTGCAAGTGGTTCCTCTCTCCCATAAAATTATAACTAGAAAGTGGGGGTGGGAGGGGTGGTGGTTAAATGAGATAATGTAATGAGATCTTGGGGAAGGGGGCAGGAAATTACTCCGGGGACTATAGAGGCTATGAGCACATCCTATTAACGTGTGGTTAGAGCCCCATCACATCAGTACAAATTTGTGTTGTAAATCATGGTTGATAAATAAACAAATTGAGCACACAGGGTCCATAAACTCAAAGACCCATATTAAACTTCAGTCTGGATTTCTGAGGTCAAAAGAGGAGAAGATAAAACTCTGTAAAAGGCCCAGTTATCTCATCAGATGCGGGTGTCCTTTATCAAATTTTGGCTAATGTATACACAATGGACTGTCAAAATCTTTGAGCACTCCATAAGGTGGTCCGACTCTGTCTTACACTCAGGTTAGTGGCTAAACACCACTATTTGGCCCTTATACCTTTTCCTGTATATTTATTAAAGAAAAAGACTACCTTCAGGGTGAAATCCTCCACTCATTGAAGTCAATGGCAAAACTCTCATTGACTTTTGTGTGGAGGATTGTCCTATCATGAGCATGGATTATGCTCAAAAATAGACAACAAGAAAGGAAATGACTGTCTTCCAACCCTCACTAATGTTCCATATTTGCTGAGTGTCTACAACATCCTATCCTGTTGGCAAAAATCACTTCTTAACAGTCCTTCCATAATACTATCATAAGGAAACGCCTGCCTAATCATTTTGACTGTTTACCTTTTTGATCAGTGCTACTCACCCTTTAGTATAAGTCAGAATAATGTGACTCAAATTCCACATTATCAGTTTCCTCTGCCAGGAAGCTGAAGCTTTGGCTTACACCTACAACCGAGTATTGGCCCACACACTATGAACTTCTTTAAATGCAACATACAATAGTAATAAAGGAGTTATGCTTCTATTCTGATATTCTTTGTCAACCAATGGCTAATGATAAGTACTTCAGAGGAATGCAAATGCATTCAACTCCCACAGTAAAACCCAACCATAGAATGCTATATATGGAGGAAACTTCAGCCTGCTCTCAGCTCAGGATCGTTTTCTAACTTGGTGCATAATAATTCATAGCCCAGAATTTTATCCTACTTGGTGAAGTCAAAAATTCCAGCAAGAGAAACTTGATTCCCCAAAGGAATCCTGGCGGAAGCATCCCCCCGCTTCAGATTAAGTTGGCATGGAACACTTTTGTAATTGGATTCTTGAGAAGAAGGGAGGAGGGTATAATTGCTTAGGCAGGGGTAGTTGGAAGCCTTTACCCACTGGGGACAATTTTAAAATTAGTACAAGTTCTGTGGGCCAGATAAAAGTTGGAGGGCATAGGCACTTGAGGGGTGTGTGCTCAGGATAGGGGGAAAGAGGATCCTATGGATCCATCCCTGATCCTCAAATGCACATCCCTTTCCCCCTAAGCACACTCCTTTGGTATTTAAGGGTAAGTAATGATTTATTATTTAGCCAAAAGCCATAACAAATACAAAAAGTGACAATGCCCCGGGACAAAAAAACATATACAATGTCCCGGGGAAATCTCCAACAGCTTAAAATTAATAAGTTAAATAACAGACTGCCGGCCATCATACAGCCAGAACCAATAAAGGCCCCACAGAGCCATCCACTCACTGTAATAAACGGGGGGGGGGGGGCAACAAATACTGTCTGATCCGAACTACCACCCAACAGTAATTAGTCACTGCCCTAGATGTTTTGGAGTCAATAGGGCTCAAGAGTCTCCACAGGCCACAGCCCGGGGCCCCATCGCTCAAGAGAAAGCTCCCCAGATACCTATGCCTGGACCCAGCAAATAAAGGGCAACGAAAGAGTATATGATCAGGCGTATCCCTTTCCCCCAGGTGGCACAAGGAGCACAACCGCTGGTCATGTGGGGTGCCTGCATAACGACCCTCCAGGATCGCCGACGAGAAAACGTTGGCCCTCATTTTGAAAAATGCTGAATGTTTATTGGTATCCTGCCACACAAAGAGATAATAGGGGCCAGGTGACAATGGGTTATACGGTTTGAAATCTGGAGCCACCCTCTGCGCAGCCATAAGTGCATCCTCCGTTTGGAGGGTCAGGTCCCACAGCCGTCTTTTAATTAAATTCTTGGCAGCCTCCAACCCAAGGTACCCCAAAGACTCTAGTGAAAAACCCAAGTTAGAGATTTCCTGCTCCACCAATTCCTTCCAGTTATCCCCAAGGCCAGATGAAACAGCCAAGGCTAGCAGTGTGCCTTTGGGGGAGGGAGGAAAGAAGACCACCCTGGCCCAATAGTTAAGCAGTGCCTGCAAGGCATAAACTCTGAGGGGAAGACAGAGGGCTTCTGCTCTTAAAATCACCTGGGGTGTCCCCCTTGGGACCCCCAGGATCGCCCGTAGGAACTTGTTCTGGAGGCATTCCAAATTAGAAAGGAAAGTATTTAAGGGTAGAGATTGGCTTTGTAGACCAGAGCCAGGAATTAAAACTAGGCCCATATAGAAACAGTTATGAGCTATATGTGGCCTTCAGGCTGGGGGGTTCCCCACCTCTTTTATTTAAGATTCACAAATATATTTTTAAAAGCATGTGTACTGTAAACCAGAAGTTACTCTCAGACTTCAACTCAAGTGTAAATTAGAAGAAAATGTAGCCCTTCATGCTTTGCACTCCACCTGGCTAACTAAGGGTGATTTCAGATGTGACGCGGTGAGATTCACCACAGTGAATCCCACCCCGGTGTCAATTGCTTCACCACGGGCCATGGTGAACTGTGCAGCCCCAACAGCCATGACAGGGGTGGCACCACTGCCCGGGGCCAACCAGAGTGAACCCGGGCCGGGGGAACCCAACAGACGTGACATGGTGGCGAGAACCGCGGTGGGAGTTCCACAAGGTGTCGGGGTCACATGGACGCAAACATGGCTGCCAGAGGGCAAACGAAGCCACAGACGGTGGAGGGCTGTGCCCAGGGAAGGGAAACACAAAGGGAGAGGGTGGAGGGAGCTGCACCCCCATTCCCCTGCCCCCCCTCCTGTCTCCATGCTCTGGGCGCTCCTGCACCCTGGGATGGGCACTGCCGGCCCCTGTGAGGCTCCCTCTGCTCATGTCCCATCCCAGCCTCTGGGATTGCGGGAGGGGGGGATTGCTGCCATCCCATTCCACCCCCCTTTGGCCCCCCTCCCCTTGGGGTCCGTGCGTGTGCTCTGTGGTGCCCATACCTGTGGTGCCCATACCAGTGTGGGACAAGAAGCGTGGTTAGGTTCACCCTGGCCCGCGTTTGACTGTGGTGAACATCTGGATGCAGGCCAACAGACGTGCATGGCACTTTCACCACCACCCACATTTGGCTGAGGTTGACTGTGATGATTGCCGAAAACGTAACGTCTGAAATCACCCTATGTCTCTCAAAATATACTCTGTCCAAGTGCAACACTGGCTGATCCTCAGCTACTGTCCACTCCTCAGACCAAAACAAATGCTTGTTTTGATAGCTGAACCATTTGAAATTTGGCTAAAATCACTATGACCGGAAGCAGGGATAAACAAGTGAGTGGCGGATTAAGTGACTAAATCCTAAAAAACAAAACTGGCACTACAATGACTGGGGACAGAACATCAGGAAGCAAAACAAGAAATTCCTTCTTTTATGCTGGGTATTACCATCAACAGTCCCATCAGGTTCACAACTGTGATTCCTCTTTGAAAATCAAAGGCCGTACCTTGGGGTTATATTTTGCATTTTATTACAGAGTGCAGGCGTGTTTAAAGTTTTTTTTTTCATCTGGTTCATCCCTACCTGATGTTTCTCTCCCAGCACAGTAATGGCAGGCTATTGTATGTAAGTATGCAGCACTACTTGCTAAGGGTTCATTCCTCTAGGTACAGGTCGTTTGCTTCCAATAGCAGTATTTGTAATGCGCACTCTCTTGCTTTTAGCAAGCTCTAGTTTTTCAAGGTTATGACATTACCTGGTTTTATCATTCACAGCTTGTGATCAACAGAACTGATGCGTTTGCCATTGTCAACAATTCTGTATTCATACCTCTGCAGTTTTACAGTCATCTTGTCCCACACTGCTTGTGATTGTTGGTAAAAATGAAATGAAGTAATTTCACCATCTCTTTGAGCTGCGTAATTGTGTTTTCCAAAGCCTGGCAAAATTGAATGCATCTCTGTTAAAGTAGTAGCTTTATTAGAATATATTCAAATATATTTGAGAATTAGGACAGGTTACTTGAACCACGGTGACCCACCAGCAGTGAGCAAATTAACCATGCTTTCGAGGATGGTTCAGACACCATCTCCGAAAGTGTGGTTAATTGAACCACAGCCCGGAATTGGTGGCCAGTAACATCTGTTACCGCTGCCGTTTCCAGGCTGAGGTCCAGACCCCGGGACAGAATCAGGCACAGCGGCCAGATTGGCCGCTGCGCCAGCCCTTCTCCTGGAGGGCGGTCAGCCTGGGGAGCATGGGACCGGGGCTCTGCGGCCGCACATTTCACCGCGCCGCACAGCCCTGCCCCTGCCCCAGATTCCCCACCAGAATCAGCCGGCTCGACTGTTGACGGGCCGTTTTGATTCCGGCGGGGAATCAAACGGTGATTCCGTGACGGGGCCAATAGGCACCCCGTCACGTCTGAAATCACCCTAACATTTTCATCCACTTTAACAGAGGTGGGCAAAGCATGGACTGGGTACCATATGTGGCTTTTGAGCAGTTCAAGTGTGACTCTTGGCTAGGGTTGGCCCTGGGCCCTGTGCTACCTTGATGATCCTGAGTCCTATTTCTTTGCACTGAGTTTCTGCAGCTGAATCACAGCTGCACATCAGAATCTGAGCAGTCAGGACTGAAGCGTGCTGGCTCTGTCAGTCAATCATGAAGCAGGAGAGGTTTGTGTCAGCACACATTAATGTGTGCCCTAAGATTTTAGTGCATGGCTGTTGGGGCTGGGAACTTTGCCCACCTCCTGCAGTGTAAGGTTCCTTTTAAACTGCAAGTGCAGTGTCAAGAGGCCGTAGTGAAAATAATAATCAGCCCAACAAATATTTTCTTATCAACCATCTAATCTCAGCCTGTGGTCAAGCAAGTTCTAAGGAAACATTCAACTACCCCAGAGCGAATATTTCATATCTTAGATGACAGTGTGTGAATGTGAAAATGAACTAATGCGATTTATGTAGTAACCTGCCAAAAATGTATGATAAAATTGGAAATTTATGGTAATTTTCTTAACCAAAGATAGAACTGGTCACCTCAGATGAACTGTCTTTCTCCATACTGGATCCGGACATGTTTGCTTCGAAAAAGGAATAATATTGCTTCAAAAAAAGAATTAATATTCATTTTATGATTATTCTCCTTCCTGCATTAACAGACTAATGCAGTTAGAATAACCAAATCTGGCATTAAAAATGTTGATGGGCATTTGATGAAAAGGACAACATTTGAATTTTATTTCTCTTGTCCTTAACAGAGATGATGGATCACTTGTCTCAAATGGGGTTGTAGCTGAGCTGGCCAAGTGGGGTTGACGTAGGTTCTCATTGTACTGGTAGGATGGCAACTCAGCCTTCTTCCATATAGTGGTCACCTTATCCTGTGACATGGCCTAGTTTATGTGCCGATGGTCCTTTTCCAGCCCGCTCTCCCACTCCTTTAAAGAGTCAGCGCCAATCTTCCTGTGACAGGCTTTTCCTATTAAAAGCCCCAATGTCTTGCACAGATATTCTAGCTGAACAAGAATGTGAACTTAGTGATTGGTTGCAAGCTTCCGTAATACACAGACATGTGAGCTATTGTGTTACAGAGGATATAACATTACACACATTACCCCCTATGTCTTTTTATGTGCTGACCAAATGATGTTCACTCGCTTTTTTGGCACTTCCAACCACATATTCCTATCATCCCCACTGGAACAACAGTTTTATTCAGTGATTTCTGTGTGCATGTGTTAACAATCAGAAAGTGATGATAGTAGTTCATCTGGACTTGCTGGATGTCACATCTGGTAAAATAAACCTGCCTCTTAGCTTGCTCTGGCTTGCTATTATATTGATGAGTGCCAGCACCTACTGCAGCATTTATGAGCAAGTTTCTACTAGCTTGATTACCAATCCATTAGGAGAGCTAGTGTAGGCAAGCTATATGACACACAGTTGTTTTCTTCAATAGAAATCATTGCTGTTGAGCATCCAGTATGTAGCATATCAACCACATACCTCCCAACAGTCTGTATTTAGGAGGGACAGTCCCTCTTTGAAGGCTGAATCCTACTGTCCGTCTTTCAGGAGTCAAAGTCTCTTTCAGAAGAGAGACAAATGATATTCAAGGCTCAGACACCTCTTTCCTGGCTGCATTAGGAAAAGCACTGGAGAGGAGGACAATGGGGAGATAATAGAAGAAAAAGAAACTAAATTAAATTAGAAGCAGGAGAGCTTCTGCCCCTCTTCATACACTTGGAATTTTGGTGTGTGTGTACTGTGCATGTAAGTGCTTGAGGGGGTGGAGCTTATTGGCCAAAGGGGTGGGGTTTGTCCCTGTTTGGCCAATCAAAATGTTGGGAAGCATGCAACTACAAGTTCCCAATCGATAGGGATGCAGCTATCTATATGACTCCACCTGATATCTGAAAGACTTTTATTATTATTATTATTATTATTATTATTATTATTAACAAACATTTATATAGCACCAGCAGTGTACCTGGCACTTTACAAAGTAATAAAATAGACAAGGTCCCTGCCCCTAGGGCTTACAATCTGAGAGACAGGAGCTGGGGGAGAGACTTAGGAAGGGGAACAGAGGGAGAGACAAGGGGTCTAACATTCATGAAGATGCGAGGTCTCAAGTGCACGTACATGGCTTGGTTTTATTATCTTAAATTGTTGCTCTTTAAGGTTGTAAGATTTTAAGTTTCAAATGAGTTTCTATTGGGAAAAGGCTTCGGAATTGCATTTGCTGTTATGTATGTAGCCACCTCATATACTTCCAATTTCTGTGAATTCATTCCAAAGACCAAGAGCTATGAGATCCAAGTATTTCCAGGGCTCTCCTCTTGCTCTTGCTTTCTCCCTTTAAACCTATTCTTCTTGCACTTAGCTTCCTCTTTCCTCCAATGACTGCTCACCCTGAACTTGCATTTTTTTATAAAAGTTCTTCAAAAATGGAATCAGTTTTATTTTATTATATTTTTAAGGACTAAAGGTAGGTAGTCAGAGTCACCTAATCCACCCCACTACTCTTAACCAGGACCAACTGTACCTATACCTCTCTGAGGGGTGTTCATCAAGCCTTAAAAAAAACCAAAAAAACCCTTCAAGTGATGTTCACAAATTCCCTTGATAATATGTTCCACTGCCTAACTTTCCCTTTTGGGTAAAAAAATATTTTAGCTAACATTTTAGCTAAATCTTTTCTCCCTTAATTTCAGATTACTACTGTTTGTCCTATCTCTTGTTTCGATAGAGAACAATCAGATACCACATGATTAGAATTATAAGAGCTCTTTATGCATTAGAAAACAGTAATGTGTTTCTCCTTAAGTCATATTTTCTCTAAACATTATTTCACCTTCTTCATAGATTTTTTCCTTCCAACCTCTTGCTCTCCACTGAGCCCTTTACACCTTGTCAATGTCTTTCTTAAAATCTGGAGCCCAAAGCTGGGTGAGCTATGCCAGCTGAGGTCTGATAATTGCCAAGTCGAGAGGAACAATAACTTCCTTTGTTGTAGAAACAGCATTTCTGCTAATGTAACCCAAAATATGCTTTTTCTTTTAGCTACCACAGCATTTTGCTAATGCTTGTTGTTGTTGTTGTCTATTATGACCCCCGGATTCTTTTCAGAAGCGTGCTTCCATTTTGTATTTGTCCCTCGTTTTGTACTTGTACATTTAACTTTTTTCTCCTATATGTAATACTTTACATTTGTCTTTATTGAATTTCTGTCTTTACTGAAAGACAGACAAAGAGAGACTCTGTCATGTGACAAATTGCATGCCATGGGACGAGGCAATTAATTTTAGCTGCTGAGAACATACTGTCTGCACATCACAGCAGGGTAACTCCAGTCTGGCACAGTGGTACTTCTGTTTCTGATGACTAGGGATTCCTTAGACAGGTGCAGGAGGATGAGTCAAGGAAGGGTCACTCTCCTTCTCAGCTTTGTGTCGGTCTATCTTGATATCTATATTGAATGCTTCTTTGCATATCGGTGTCGGCAGAGCTAAGTCCCGTACTTCAAATTATTCTGCTGGTTTTCTTTTTCTCGTTCATGTAATTTATCTACTGTAAGAGTAATTTTCAATCACTACAACAATTTATATAGTGCTCCATGTGTACCAGGCTGGCCATCACTGTACCAATACCTTTGCAGGCTTAGGGCCCCACACAAACTCATCCTTTACAAATCTTCACAACAATGTGAATTTATTATTACCTGTATAAAACCATGAACAGTTTTCAATCAGGGCACACTTCTACCACAGTCCCTCATGGGGCAAGTCCTTCACTGGCCACCTATCCTCTGCACCCTTCTATTGTGGCCCCTTGGTCAGCCAGTTCCAGGAAAGCCCTATATGAATACCACAAGACACTAGGTGAACTCCCTGCTTCTGGGCCCTCTTCCCTTTGAGGCACACTCTAGCCACTTGGCTCCTAAGCCTTGCCTCTTCCCTCTAAGGATACCTCTCAGACCTGGGCAGCTACAAAGCCAGCAGCGTTGGTGACATTTTGGAAAATAGCAGCCAGTCTGCACATGCTCAACTGGCGGCCGGGCATGCACAGACTGACTTCCATTTTCCAAAATGGTGCCAGCAGGAAAATAGCTGTGCATGCACAGAACGGCCATGGTGGCCATTTTGCACATGCACAACTGTTTGGGTTTTTTAGCTTCACTTTCCCTACGCGGCCCTGAGAACGTCACACCACTTGCCATGCCCGAGCACGAGTTTGGATGGAGCCTAGGAAAAAGGTTAAGTAAGCAGCTACCTCCTACCTCTGAACAGCTCCTCTACCCCCAGCTCTGCGATCCCTGGACCTCTGCCCAATGCCTGGGTCGGACAGGGGTTTGGGGGAGGCAGAACTGGAGGCAAACTTTAAATTTAGCCTCGTATTGCTTGGAATTGCACCCAATTCCAAACAATATGATTTAAAATCCAAATTGAAGTCAGGTCAATCTGATTCTGAACTAATCTCGAACTGCAATACAATTTCACATCCCTAAAATTCCCCCTATCCCAAGTAATTTATGTCCCAGGCCCTGTTTTATATGCTATTTTAAATGTTTATATGGTATTTTAAGTGTTGATTGTTTTATATTGTATTTTATTATTGGAAGTCACCCCGAGCTGTGTTCAGGAGGGGCAGGGTATAAATTTAATAAATAAATAAATAAATAATACTTATGAATAAAAAACCTGAGGTAACCAGTGTAAAGCCAGTGCCAGGTTACTGGTCTAAATCTGCAGACAGCCGCAGAGAGATGTGAGCTGCGCTCTGCACCTCAATTAAAAATTAACTCCTAAACTGAATGATAAGCAGAGCCAACTATATGATGGTCTGTAATCCATGCTGTTGGTAAGTGTTATTTTTCTTTGTTCAGAATATTTAGGGGTTCCTGCTAGGAAGGAATTGGTTAAAAAGAAGAAGGAGGTAGAAGGCAGCCTTAGAGAGAAAGAGAGGAATCAAGGGGAGTGCAGAAAGAAGGTGGAGTAAAGCTGAAGTTAAAAAAATAAAATAAAATAAAATGGAGAGAGTGGCAGCAAACAGCCAATCAGAAGGGTGGAAAGAATGTCCAGAGTAAAAGCTGTAAGAAGAGTTAAGCGCAGATGGCAACCATTCTTTGATTGGCTGCTGTGTTTCTTTGTGTCAGCTGGGTGAGTGTCCAGCATGCTCTTCCAGCGTTTTTTGGTTCCCCAAAATTGTGGAAAGAATGGGAGGCTACTGGAGTTATGATGATTCCTAAAGTGGGGGTTACCCATGTGTTTTTTCTGTATAGACAATGCCAGTTGGAACAGATTGCCAAAGTGCTAAATGCCCTGAGAATTAAACTAAACATTTTCATAGTTTGCACCCAGGGATAAAAGTCTAACCCCCTCAAATAAAGTGGGAGATTTACCATAGAATTTAGACAAGCCTAGAATTTTACCTCAGGTCTGTAGGAGTTTAAACTCCTCCAAAGAGAACTGAAACCTCCTAGCCTTCCCACAGCAGCAGCTGCCCTTGGTTGGGCATAATGTGGTTGAAATCATCGATGAATATGCTGTTAGTTTTCTTACAGCACAATGGAATGTGAATCATCTGCATTTGAAATGCAAACTCCAAACAAGCTTTGTTTTGACCTGTCTGGTGAATCACAATTTATTCTAATTATTCTGTAAAATTAAAAACCAGAAAATGAGTTCTTCTCTCAGTTACAATAGGGCAATCCCAGAGGATATGCACTGGTGTAAATGAGAACTGAATTTAGCTATAAAATCCCTGGGGTTGTCTGTATATCATTCTTGCAGTGCCTAGCTCCATTTACTCAGTATCCATTGACTGCTCATTGCAAATGCACTGCTATGAGCAAAACAGTAGCTTCTTGAAAAAAACAACTACCCTTATCTTCTTGCTCTTCCAGCAATTAATTAGCAGCTCCTGGGGCATATTGTAAGAAGGCAAAAATTCAGAGGGCCCTTGTAGAGTTGCAACTTGTAGGGAGGCTGTTTATTCCCTCACTAGTGGTAAATAAAGACATGGCAGAGGCAGCGGGCCTGCTTTGGACCTGACCTCCAGTGCATGTTTCCGCTAGATCAGATGTTGGCCTGGGATTGCCCGTGGCCATGATGGCAGCTATCCAGGCTCTGACCTTAGAAAACCTCTGAAGTCACAGCCCGGACTAAGGCATGCTCAACTATACCACAGTGAGCCACAGAGGGCTATCACATTTGTTCCTGGCCCACCAACCAGGCCCAGGTTGGGGCCACCATAGCTGCCCATCATAGTGGGTGGGAGTGGAGGAGTGCTGGACACAGCATGGGGGGGAGGGGCAGGCCACACGTTCATGCTCCCCAACCGTGGTCACATTTGTTGGGCAATCTGGAACGGACCATTTCCGCTGCAGTTTTCCTCCCTGGGCCACATAGGGTCACCGCTTTCTGCTGTGCACCGTTACATGTGTTTTTTAACCTGCTTTTTTTGGAGCCAGTTAGGAAAATTAGTGACCAGAGATTGGCCCAGAGTGTTCTTCTTGCACGTAGATACTCAGTTCCCTGTGGTCCCTGTGCCTCTCTCTCCTTTCTCCTCATGGCTGTGTGCTGCAGCAGGGTGAGGGGAAAGGGAGGGAAGGAGAGGGAGAGTAGCAGAAATAGTAACAGGAACCACAGCGGAAGGGCCCCCAGAAGCAGGGGGGATAGGGGAGGAGCACAGTGGGTACTGTGGCTCTTGGAGTCATTTTTGGGGTTGCCAGATGTCCCTTAATTAAAGGAAACATGCCATATTTCAGAACCCCGTTGGTCCATAATGTCCCTTATTACTGAAATTTTGATCTGGCAGCCCTACCTGTCCCCGTCATCTTTCTGCCACTGCTCCTGTACTGCTGCTGTCCTGAGTGGATTTGAAGAGAGCTTAATTTGGGGAGGAGGAGGAGACTTGCCATGACTCAGCCCCAGAATTAAATTCAAGGGGGGAATGAGCCCCGGGAAATGCTTCCAATAGGAATGTGACAGACCAGAAAAAGTTGATATTGGCCATTTAAGGGTTGGAAAGGAAAGCCAGAAAAAAACTGGATGGTTTATTTGATTTTCATTAATGATTTTCCTGCCCTGTCTCCTGAGCTGGGCATCATATCAATTAAATGACAATAACTCATCTCTTATATTCAGCTGTAAAGAGGCAAGGTGGTTCTGTAGTTGGAGTGCTAGGCTTGAAACGAGGGTTGTTTTCTGCTCTGACAAGCCTTTGGGTAGGGGGCATGGCTTCTGGGGCAGGGTTGGGCCCAAGCAATTTGTTTTGTTTTTTACAAATTAAGCACTGGATCTGGAGCATGATAGCACCAGGTGCGGAAGGAGGGGAGAGCCAGGAGCAGCCCGTCCCTGCCCATGTTTGGGAAAGGATAGACCAGGGTGGGGAATGTCAACAGACAGGGCTTGCCCCTTCTTAACAAAATTTCAGTGGTAGCCCTGAAGCAACTTATGGGCAGTTGTGACTCAACCACAAGTGTTTAAAATACAAAAAGAAAGGAATGAAGAAAAGTATCATTTTTTTTGAGGCACACTTCTACTGCTCTCAAGGCACACTATTGTTAACACACCTTTTGGGAATCACTGTGCTAGAAGTTGTCAGAAAGAGGCTCACCTCCATCTGTCAGGATGCTGTAGCTGTAGTCATCCTAGGCCCTTTTTACATGGACTGCGGAGCTGGGGGGAAGGGATGATGTTTCCACCAGTCCATGTACGGTGAGTGGGGGAAGCTGTAGACGGATGCAGGCACATCTGCACCCATCTACACGCATGGAGCAGCTGCCTTTTTCACTGATTGCTCCGTGCGTGAGTGATGGGTGGAGGTGGGAGTGCATGCGTGTTCGCAGGAGCGCACACACATACACCCCCACCCCGCCACCCACCTGTTGTGGATTTTATACGAGACTCACCCATGCATGAACACCCAGATTTTGTGCAAAAAGGGCCCTACAGAGCATGGGAAATATTGATACCAGCAATTTCCCTTCATAATTTTGTGGAAGGATTTCTGTTACCACTGGCATTTTACACAGAAACCTCCTAATCCATATCTTCTCAGTGGCCTTTCTCATAGGTATGCTGATTTACTTCTTGTTCTCTCTAATATTATGAACTATTAGGGGACCTAATAAAAATTTCATGAAGGTTAATGGAATGCTCTCCAATGCCTCAAAGAGAAGCTTGAGTAGGCCCCAAATGTGTACCCGTTTGAATTAATTCTGTAAAGAATTTTGGGAGGCATCTCTGTTAGAGGTGCTATATAAACTAGTAATAAACCAATGACCAATCTTTCGGTAAGAACATACATGACGGTGTAGCATGACCATCACAAACTGATCCGGACTGGAAAGCCACTTACTTCCCATTCAGGACTGGGTCCGGCTGCAAAACAAATGTTCACATGGCCAGGCCCAGGGGGGAGGCAGGGAGCTGCATGAATTTGCAGCCAGACAGCCCTGCCACTACACTGCATCCAGTGGCCCAAGCCCATGCCCATGATGAGCAGTGTAAGTCCCCCCATGCCCTCTGCTCCCCCCCCCAATGCCCTCTGCTCCCCCGACAAACTGACTCTGCCAGCACGCTGTTCCATGCAGCTGCTAGCAGCAAGCCTTCAACCAGATTGGGGCTTTTTACACATTCTCAGTAATGTGGGTGCCATCTTGGCTTTCTGGAGCTGCTGGGAAATGTAGTCCAGCAGCAGGCAGAGAGCCAAGATGGTGGCTGTATGATCTCAGGAGCCGGGCCCAGCCTGCTGCCTAGAGAGAATGGGCCTGGAGGGCCAGAGGGTAAGGGAGGAGGAAGCATGCCCCTGAATAGGACCCAGAGAGCATGCTCCTGGTGCCAACCCATAGAGAAATGCTATCTGGGATAACTGGAGCAGGGGCAGGAGGATTCCCTGTATGAGCAACATAGAGGAGCTCAGCCAATAGTCAGGGTTTGGGGCTGTGATTTGGGCAGTAATTCATTCCACCCTGGGCATTCTGGCAGGGAGGGGGGCTCAGGGGAGTGGGTGGGAGCAGAGTGGGAGGGGACAGGAGGTGGGACTTAGGACCTTTTTAAATGGGCTGCGGCTAGGGGGCAGTCTGTGGGGGTGAGGCAGGGGGGCAGGTGCACATGAGCTCTCATGCATTCCCACATGGAGCAACCTACATATTCACTAGTTGCTTCATGCATGAGTGGGGATGTGTGGGTCACGGGAGTGTGCACCCACACACCTCTACATGTCCATGGAATGCTCCCCTGTGTGGATGATAGGGTGGCCAGATATGCAAACCTATCCAAATTGGTGCATGTTATTCCAAACCATGCACATGTCTCCACAAGGAAGAAAAGGAGAAAGGATAATTTTTTTTTTACCCTTACCAGGCGCTGGACAGTCAGGAAGGCATGTGTAGACTGTTCACTCAGCTAGTCTCTGAGTCTCAGCAGCAGTCTAAAGTCCTTTTTACATGAGACGCTCCCATGCCTGGACAGCTATCGTCCACTATGGTCAGGGTGGCCAGATATGAAAATTTTAGAGGACACTTATGCGAAATATAGATTGCATAGATGTTTATTACTCTAGAGATTTTTTAGGAATAAGTCGACTTTGATCCTAAACAAATGCTCTTTTGACTGTATGTTATTACTTATTGATACTATTAAAGAAGAAACTAGGGATGTGCGAACAGAACAGGGTTTGGATGTTTGGACTAAAAACTTAGTTCAGGTTTGTTGTTTCAGTCCTGCGGAGTTCGCCCCCCCCGAACGTTTGGAAAATTCGGCCGCCTGGAGGCTTGGGACACTCCAGGGGTGACTGTGGGGGCATAGCAGGCCGTCATAGACATAGCAGCAGCAGCACAGACCAGGAACGCTTGGGGCTTGGCACCCCACATTGCCCGGGCAGGCAGGCTCGATGCTTGGCCCATGGGGGTGCCCATGGGGGCATGGCTGGCCATCTGAGACCCAGCAGCAGCAGAGACTGGATGTTGCAGGCTGTGAGGCATCAGTGCAGCAGTAGCAGAGGCCCAGCCAGGGCTTGGTGGCTGGCACCCCTACCTGTCTCGGCGTTTCAGGCTGGCTGGCATTCGTGGAGCAGTGGCAGAGGCCCGGCCAGGGCTTGGTGGCTGGCACCCATACTTGACTGGGCATTGCAGGCTGCCAGGCAACATTGGAACAGCAGCAAAGGCCCAACCAGGGCTTGTTGGCTGGCACCCTTACTTATCTGGGTGTTGCAGGCTGGCTGGCATTGGTGGAGCAGTGGCAGAGGCCCGGCTAGGGCTTGGTGGCTGGCACCCCTACTCAGCCAGGCATTGCAGGCTGCCAGGCATTGGTGGAGCAGCAGCAAAGGCCCGGCCAGGGCTTGGAGTCTGGCACCCATACTTGGCCTGGCATTGCAGACTGACATTGTACTCAACAGAACTCAAGAAGCTCTACTGCAAATTGGGAAAGCCTTGCCCAGTGGTGAATCTCATGGACACCCAGCCCCCACCTGCCAGTGCACTCATCCAAGCTATGCCCATCTACAAGAGTGAGTAGCAAATGGATGATGTGTAGTACCAGCAGCAGCAGCAGATATTGGATTGCCAGGGCACAGAGCCTGTGGACCAGCAGAGCCAGCATCAGCAGAAGCAGGAGCCATGGTCATTTGATTGTCAGAGCACAGTACCCATGGCACAGCAGTGGCAGCCTCAACACCAGCAGAAATTAGGTTACCGGACCACATTAAATAAGGCACAGCAGTGGCAGCAGCAGTGGACATTGGATTGCCAGGGCACAGTAACTGCAGCTGGCACCCATCCTTGACTGGGCATTACAGACTGCCAGGCATCAGTGGAGCAGTGGCAGAGGTCCAGCCAGGGCTTGGTGGCTGGAACCCCTACTTGGCTGGGCACTGCAGGCTTGCATCCGATTCACCGGATCTGAGCAAGCTCTTCTGAAAATTTGTCAAGCCTTGCCCAGTGGTGAATCACGTGGCCACCCAGTAGCAGACATTGGATTGCCGTGGCACAGTACCCGTGGCACAGCAGAGGCAGCATTGGCAGTGGCAGCAGACATTGGATTGCCCAGGCACACTACCGATGGCACAGCAGAGGCAGCATTGACAGCATCAGCAGACATTGGATTGCCAGGGCACAGAACCCATGACATAGACAGCAGAGGCAGCATTGTCAACAGTGTCAGACATTGATTGCCCAGTCTCAGAACCCGTGGCACAGCAGAGGCAGCATTGGCAGCAGCTGCAGACATTGAATTGCCAGGGCAGAGAACCCATGACACAGACAGCACCATTTGCAGCAGCGGCAGACATTGGATTGCTAAGGCACAGAACCCATGGCACAGACAGCAGAGGCAGCAATGGAAGCAGTGGCAGACATTGGATTTCCAGGGCACAGAACCCATGGCACAGCAGAGGCAGCATTGGCAGCAGCAGCAGACATTGGAATCCCGGGGCACAGAACCCATGGCACAGACAGGACCATTTTCAGCAGCGGCAGGCATTGGATTGCTGGGGCACAGAACTCATGGCACAGACAGCAGAGGCAGCAATCACAGCAGTGGCAGACATTGGATTGCTGGGGCACAGAACCTGTGGCACAGACAGCAGAGGCAGCAATCACAGCAGTGGCAGACATTGGATTGTTGGGGCACAGAACCCATGGCACAGACAGCAGAGGCAGCATTGGCAGCAGCAGCAGACATTGGATTGCCCAGTAGCAGAACCCGTGAGGCTGCATTGGAAGCAGAAGCAGACATTGGATTGCCCGGTAGCAGAACCCATGGTATAGACAGCAGCGGCAGTATTGGCAGCGGTGGCAGACATTGGATTGCCGGGGCACAGAACCCATGGCACAGACAGCAGAGGCAGCATTGGCAGCAGCAGCAGACATTGGATTGCCCAGTAGCAGAACCCGTGAGGCTGCATTGGAAGCAGAAGCAGACATTGGATTGCCCGGTAGCAGAACCCATGGTATAGACAGCAGCGGCAGTATTGGCAGCGGTGGCAGACATTGGATTGCCTGGGCACAGAACCCATGGCACAGACAGCAGAGGCAGCATTGGCAGCAGCGGCAGCCATTCGATTGCCCCGTAGCAGAACCTATGGCACAGCAGAGGTGGCATTGGCAGCAGCAGCAGACATTGGAGTGCCTGGTAGCAGAACCCATGGCACAGACAGCAGAGGCAGCAGCAGCGGACATTGGATTGCTGGGGCACAGTACAAGTGGCACAGCAGAGGTGGCATCAGCAGCAGCAGAAGAAGAATAGCTTGGATGGCTAAGGCACAGAGCCTGTGGCCCTGCAGAGGCGGCATCAGCAGCATCAGCAGACATTGGATTGCCAGGGCACAGGACCCATGGAACAGCAGAGATGGCAGCAGCAGGATTTGCCTGTGTCCCGCATCCATGGAGCCAGGATGGTAGGATTTGCCAGGGAAGAACTCCCATACAGCAGCAGACGGCAACAGCAGGATTGTGTGGGGACATTTGGATTCACCAGGGCAGAGCACCCATGGACCAGCTGGCAGTAGCAGCGGGATTACCAGGTCAGTGGGGCACATCACCCAGGGTTGCCAGGGTAGGCAGACAGGCACCTTGGCATGAGAGGCAGGCAGGCTGGGGCAGGGCTTCAGCTTTGCCCACAGGATGGGCAGACAGGCACTTTGGCATGAATATCAGAAGGCAGGCTGATTCAGGGTTTGAGCTTTAACCACAGGGTGGACAGACAGGCAGTGTGGCATAAGCATTGGAAGGCAGACTGAGGCAGGGCTTGATCTTGGCAACCTGGGTGGGCAGACAGGCAGTGTGGCATGAGAAGCAGTAGGGATGGCAGGATGGGACCTTGGCAGGGCACTCAGATAGGCTGGCAAAGACTGCAGCGTGAGAGAAAGCCAGTCAGATAGGCTGACCAAGATCGTCTAGCCAGAGGTCGGCTGGCAGGCTTACAGCTTCCCAATGCCACCCAGCATCATGAGGTCAGTCAGATAGGCCAGCCGAGGCCTTCTAGTGAGAGAGAGAGAGAGAGAGAGAGAGAGAGAGAGAGAGAGCGGGCTCCGGGCATTGGAAGGGAGGGACAGCACCTCAGCAGCAGCAGCCCAGATTGAGGAGGAGCCCCATCTCAAGACTGACCCTAGCATGGGATGGCATGTGCCACTGCATCATCAATCCACGTTGAAGGGCAGCTCAGGGAATCCCAGCAGCGGAATGTTCACCTTGATGAACAGCAACTGCTCCACCAACTTGGCCCCCAGTCTCAGGTGGTGCGGCGAGCAAATGTCCCGTGCCATAGAGAACACCCGCTCACTGGGGACACTCGTTGGTCGGCAGGACAACAGAGCCTTGACCACTTTGGACAGGGCCAGTGATATGTTGGTCTTGCCGGCCCAGTAGGCCAAGGGATTGCTGCTGGAATGGATGCATGGCTCCTCCTCCAGGTAGCTCTCCACTGCTGCTGAGACGCTGTTGTACTCCCTCCCGTAACTGTCCTTTGGCACCACCTCCACCACAGCCCTCAGCCACACAGCCTGCTCTGCTGTTAACGGGCCCATACTCACCAGAGTAGCCTGCACATATGAGCTGCTGCTGCTGCTGGCAATAGGGGTGCTGCTGCTTCTCAGCCTGCTGCTGCTGCTGCTACTGCTAGAACTGGGGGATAGTGATAGACCCCGCCGACTGAAAGGGCTGGCTGCTCCCACTCCCATCATCCCCAGGGGCATGCTGCTGCTGCTGCCATGCACTCTCAAGAGTCCTCTCTGCCTGCCAGACTCTCTCCACAAGCTCACCCTTCCAGTGGCCATAGAGCTGTGTCTGGCGTGCCACGCTGCCCTTGACCTTGGAGTCCAGCATGGTTGCCAAAACATATTCCTCTCGCTGCAGGAGCTCATTGAACCATGCCTTCAGCCCTTTCTTCAGCTGCCACACCAGGGCAACTGCCTCAGCTGCCAGCTTCTTGCCCTGAGGGTCACAATCCTGTCTCTGGATAATCTCATCCAGCCTCCTCTGGAGACTTTGGACCACCTGGCTGATGGTGGCTGTGGAGGAGCTGATGGTCTCCGTCATGGTCAGGAACGGTCTGAGCATGAAGACCATGTGAACCAGTATCTCCCATTCTGCCCCATTGTACCCTGGAGGTGCCCCGCTGTCCATCACCAGTTGAACCTACTGCAAGGCCACTTTCTGCTTGAGAAGCCACTCGAGCATCAGGAACATAGAATTCCACCTGGTGAACACATCCTGCACCAACTGGTGCACTGGGAAGCCTTGCTCTGCCTGTTTTGCCTGGAGGAGGTCTCTGCTCTTCACACTCCAGTTAAAGAAACCGGTCAGCTTCCTCCCCTGCTCGATCAGGGAGCTAAGAGTGCCTGCCCCAATCCCCTTCTCCCCCAAGCCCAGAGCATCCCTGACCACCAGGTGAAGGGTGCGTGTGCAGCGCAAGGGATGCTGGTGAAGCCCCCCTCGCGGACTGCCCTCAATATGTTGTCTGTGTTGTCCGTCACCAAGCACCCCTTGATGAAGGGCACACCTGGCATGACCCACTCCCTCACTATGGCAGTCAGGTCTGCCTCGTTGTTCCGAGATGTGTGGAGGACCGTCCATTACTTCGGCCTGAAGCAGGGCCCACTTATACCCTGCTTTGGGATCCCTCCTGTGACTCCCAAATGCTGCCTCCAGGTCCTGCCACCAGTGTGCCACTGCCAGGTAGGTGTGCTGCACGTTTCGACTCTAACACAGGTCGGTGATGAAGTGGATGGTGGCACCCCCAGCCCCTGCCATCTGCTCCCTCACCAGCTCCTTTAAGTCTGGTACAAGGCTGGCACCACCTGCCGACGCAGGGTGGTGTGTGAGGGCAGCTTAAACTGGGGGTCCAGGAGGCCAATCAGGTACCTAAACCTCATGTCCCCGACCACCGAGAAGGGCTGCCCATTGAGTGCTATCATTTCTCCCAACAGCCACACAGCTCTCCACATCCTGCAGCTGCCAAGACTTCACAGCTGCCTCCACCAAGGTGGAGGACACTCCAGCTCCTCCACCATGGTGCACTGATGCTGCTGCTGCTGTTCCCCCCCTAGCAGCAATACCGCTCCTGCTGCTAGAAGTAGCTGCTCGAGGAGGATGCTTGCCTGCTGATGGAGGCTGGCGACTGGCCGCTGCAGTCAGGAACCCGTTGACGTCCACTGCCCCTGCCTGCCTGCTTAGCATCACAGTGCAATAGTATGACTTGAGGTGCCTCGCCATGGCAGTTGTGTCAAGGTTGGTGAGCACCTGCCCGCGCATCACCACCTTCTGTCACAAACTGCACTGCACCTCCCTGGGATCATCTGCCCACACCAACTTAAAATGCACCCATCCAAACAATTTTTTTCCCCGTCCTGCCTTCTGGCCCGCACCGGGTGATGCACCACTTACAGCGCTGATGGGAGGGGCAGAACATGGTGGTGACACAGCTCTCGGAGGGACAGCCATCGCCTCAGCACCAGACATCTCCTCCATAGGACTAGTGTCTGCCTCGCTGTCCCCAATCTGAGATATGTCCCAAAAAGGGGAGTACTGGGACCCTGAGGCTGATGGACTGCCCACCATGCTGCTACCACTCTCCCTGTGCCCCCTATAGCTGCTGCTGCTCCTTTCCCTGCTGCCATTACCCAGGGATTGGGCCCTGCCTCTAGCAGCAGGGGTGGGATCCACCAGCCCTGGACTGCTGGGGATCACATCAATAATGGGAGTCGGGGACATTGGTGGCCCATGATGAACATCCAAGCCCGAAGCACCAGCACCTGCATCTGCTCCTGCAGCCGCAGCCGCAGAGGAGACCGCTGCAGCCTCCTGGACTGCAGGTCTTCCAGTGCCCTGTGTGGCAGTGGAGGATGCTGGCAGGAGGTGATGCCGAACCACACCCCTAGTGCCACTGGTGGGAGCCTCTGAAGCCTGTCTCCCAAAATCAGGCCTATGCAGTTTGGGGCATGGTGATGGTCTCGGACTGCTGCTGATGCCTGACACTCCACTGGCATGGCCCCTGCCACCTCTTCCACATGCCCCATTGCCAGCCTTACGGGCAGCAGACTGGCCTCTCCTACTTCCCTTCTCCATTTTTTCTTTACAAATTATGCAGAAGAAGATTTTATATTTTTATTTATTTATTCAAAATTTGAATATTATATATATATATCTACTACACTAACTCTAACTGTTAACTATTCTAAAACCTATGGAACTAAATGGGATATAGCTACAAAGGCCTAGTCCTACAAACACTATAAAATATTAAAACTGAATCACTACGCACTATCTCTATCTATCTCTATAACTAAGCTAACGCTATCTATCTATCTATCTATCTATCTATCTATCTATCTATCTATCCACATGGATGTTGGGGGACACAGACAGCTCACAACAAACAACACAGGGAGGGGTACAAAACTGAAATGAAACCTAAATCAAACTAATCCTACTCTAAATAAATCCAAAAACAGGGAAAGGGAATCATGGATGGATATACAGGGAGGAGGGAAGGATTCAATGGAGGGGAGGGAGAAAGAATACAGGGAGGGGTAAAAAATAAAAATAACACCTAAATCTATCTAATCTAATCTAAATAAATGAAACTATTGTGGTAAATGTGTGGAAATGGGTGTAATAGGAGGAGGATGGCAATGGATTGAAAGGAACACAAACTGCTGGGAGAGGGAGAGTTCTGAAAAAGCTTGCTGACAGGATCAGTGGCTAGCTCTGAACGAATTGGAAGTGGGGGAGGGCAATTACTTTTGTTACTTGCTGCGCCCACCTTACCACAAGCCTCATTGGCTCTGTGCAGCCTAGCCTGTGGCGAATTGCAGACTGCCAAGCCAGTGGTCTGGGGAAAAGAGGGATGGTGATTGGGCTGGCTGACTGCTAGTCCAAGCCTCTCCACCCCTCCTCAGATGACCTCCCCCCCTGGGCCTGCCAGTCAGGTTTTTTCCCGCCCGAACTCATCCGAACGCACCCAAACTGTTCAGGGCTTTCCACGTTTGGTTCAGCCGTCCAAACTTGCTGAGTTCGGGCCAAACTCCAACCATCTGAAACGCATTTTACCATCCCTATTTAGAACCTCTTGCTAAATTTGTGGATTTTTTTTTAAAAACCCATTATACCACAATTAAGTTCCTATATCAGGGATTCCACTCATTTTTTAAGTATCCTTGGGGATATTGATTATGCGCACCTGCAGAATGAAGAGGTGATAATTGTCACTTTGGATGAGGTATCCTTATATTCCAACATACCAGAAGATGAAGCAATTGCTATTACTTGTTCTGTATTATTTTATTTTTGTTTAATATTTCTCTTCTTTTGGCTATGACCAAATGTCACGCCTAATAAACTGAACTGAACTGAACTGTTCTTTATTAGACTTGAATAGACAAGCAGCTCCTCCAGCAGGTTATTGGCATGTATATTACATTTAGTATGTCCAAGAATTACTTTAGAATTGAAGATACTTTTTACATGTACAATTTAGGCATTGGAATGGGTTTATCTATGGCCCCAGAGGTGGCAAATATATGTATGGATGCTTTTGAACAGTCATTCATCTATGACACAGATAGGAATTTGTTTTTGGAATCAATTTTTATTTGGAAGAGATATATAGATGATATATTTATGATTTGGAAGGGCTCTTTGGAGTGCTTCCTTTCTTTTCATAAATGGTTGAATCAGTTGGTTTTTTTACACACACATTTCTCCTGGATGTTTGCTGTTACATCCTGAACTTTCTGTGTGTCTAAATCACTCACCCAGGTCTTAAACATCCGAATCTTTGAACTTCTGCGTAGAGCTTCTCCCAGATGTTTTGTGTGTAAAACGTTCTCCTGGTAAACTGCTTTGCTCCAGCTAGCTGTGGTCACTTGGTTTCCATGGCAACCTGTCACATCTACAGCTGCGGCTGCCTCAGGGCAGTGTGTGTGTGTGTGTGAAAAATGAATCTGGAACTTAATTGTGGACTTTCTACACCTTCGAGCATGGTGAGGGCAGAGCTTGGCCTGCTCCCCATGGAATTTAATATTAAACTGGCTGTGTTCAGATATTAGTCCCGCCTTCAGGGTATGGCCAAGGGGCGATTACCCAAATTGTGTTATGAAGAACAGGGTGGCTTCAAAAGGAAAATCACATGGGTTCAAAAAACAGAAGGGTTGATATGTGCATATGGTTTGATAATGGTGGGACTTAAGTTCAGTTCTCAAAGTAAAGTGAGCTCTCTGCTTAAATGCAGAGTTACAGATGTATTTACTCAAACTGTGATGGCACAGACTAGGGTATGTAAAATAGCTCCTGGATATTTGGAATTTAAAAATGTCTTTGGTTTTGAAGACTATCTGTCCCAGGTGGAGAACTCAATTGCAAGAGCTGCCTTTACTAGATTAAGGGTCTATGTATTTCCATCGGCAGTCTTGGAAGGAAGATTCCTAGGTATTCCACACAATTTGAGAATTTGTTCCTGTATACAAAATAAGGTAGAAGACATCTTGCACTATGTCTTTGATTGCCCACTCAATGACAACCTGCGGGCTAAATATATTGACATGTTACTGACAGGAAAAGAACATTGGGTGGGTAATTGGAAACTGTCATTTTTATTGGCAAATACAAATGTTAATGTGACAAACTTTGCTTGGCGGGCAGAATTAAGAAGGAAGATGGATCACTAAGCAGGCCAGTAATCCTAAGGTATGGTGATATCCTGGTCATTTATTTCATTTTTTACTAGAGCTACTAAGTTTATATTGAACCAGATATAAAGAGGTTGCTTGTTTTGCGACCTGTTTGGCAAAACTCGATTCATCAGGAAGCAACTCTCCTGGCTAATCTTAAAGGGGACCTCACTTGTATGGGCAGGGATGCTGGGATGTTAAACTCTCATCCTTCATCTTTTATTTGGTTTTTGGTTAATCTTGCCACAATCTTACTGTACTTATGCCCTGTAAATGATATCCCAGGTATTGGGTGCTCTACTACTGCCAATATTGTTTTGATTAGTGATTAAGTAACATCAAATTGGATTCAACCAAGATAGTAGGGGGAAGATGTTGACTGTCCTGTGTGTGGAATTGTCTGGAAAAAATATTAAACTTCTCCCCCAGAACATTGGCATTAACCCTAACGAACAGAATTTAAATTTCTTTGCTATATTATCCTTCTTTCAAATTAGAGTATAGAATTTTGCCCCAGGGGTCAAATGTGTCACCATAAGCCCCGTGAAGGGCAAGGCAATTTTTAATCATTTAATGATTTTATCAGTTTGTATTTTAGTGCTTTTAGTCTATGATAGCTATGAACACAATTCTTTGCTTCATGTTGACTTATGTAGTGTATTTTTTTTATTTTTTATTGTTTTATATTGACTTTGTTATGACCAATGGTCAAACAACAATAAATACTACTACTACTACTACTTGTGGACTTGTAAACCCAGAAGACTGAAAAATCTGGAACTTTAATGTGTATGTAAATATGCCCACTGTCATTAATTTATTCAGTCTGAATTGCATTTTGACTCATCATCTATTTTGGACATTATGGTCACTTTGGGTATGAGTGGTTTTATGACTTCCACATACACCAAACCTACGGATGTTAATACATATCTTCATTTTGGGTGATTTCAGAAGTGATGCGTTCCAATTCACCACAGTGAATCCCACCCCGGTGTGAACAGATTCACCGCGGGCTGTGGTGACACGTGCAGCCCCAACAGAAGTGACAGGATTGTGACCACTGCTTGGGGGCAATCAGAGAGAACATGGACTGGGGGAACACAACAGATATGCAGTGGAGACATGGACCACGGTTTGAGCCCCAGAATGCACTGCGGCTGGGGTCAATTCCTTCCACCGCGGCTGTGGGTTTCCGTTCAAAAGTTATTTTTCATTCACCCCTGCCATGGTGACCATTCACCACATTTCTGGACCTCCTCCCACCCCAACTGCACGAAGCGTGGTTAGCTTCACCCCGGGCCACGTTTGATTGTGGTGAACATCTGGATGCGAGTAAACAGACATGCATGGCGCTTTCACCCCTCCCCTGCATTTGACAGAGGTTGACTGTGGTGAACATTCACCACGTCACTTCTGAAATCACCCTTTAATAGTTCTCATCCAATACACCTAAGGAAGAATTTATAGGGATGGGCGAACGCGGTTCGGTAGTTCGGAGTTCGGCCTGAACTCAGCCTGTTTGGATGACCGAACTTGAATACGAACACGAACGTGAACATACCGAACAAACTGAAAACCGAACGGCGAAATGGCCGAACAGTTCGGTCAGTTTGGATCGCTTTTGGGTGAGTTCGGGTGGCAAAAAAAGGTTCACTGGAAGGTCAAACATGACAGGGAGTTGTCAGTCACTGAGGAGCAGACTTCCAGGCACCAGGGGTGGAGAGGCTTGCAAGAAACGAAACTAATTATCTGCCTCCCCACTTCCCAACACCTTCTGAGCTAGTCACTGTTCCTGAACAGCAGGCGTTGAGTAGGATTTTTAGATTGCTTTAAGTTTCATTTCA